>JAQGAK010000344.1:0-91366 GCA_034696945.1 Lipothrix lubbocki
GTTGCAATAATTTATCCTTCCTTTATTTTTATTATGTTCTTCTCATTCACAAAGGCAAATTGTTGTTTTTTTGCAATGAATGAATGATGACTCATTTTGACATTATTTTGTAAATTAAATATATATTTTATATATATACCTATTTACATTATTCATAACCAGTTCGTGCCTTCATCATTGTTTTTTAATGGCCTTAATTGTCAATTAAGGGAGTAAAATCATTTTTTTTCGCTTTTATTCTGCAAAAATTCTGTTTTCTGCTATATATTTTTAAATTATGCAAAAGTTCCGCTTCTCTTTTTATCTTTTAGTATACTGCACAGCCTACATCATCTTTGCCTCAATAATTTAATATTTTATTTTATGAAAATTTAGTTGTAAAAAAGTGCACTATAATAGCAGAAAAACCGCTCGAATTTATTAAGCATTCGAACTGCTATACTACCACCGTCAAATCTTTTCAAAAATATTACAAGATATGAAAAATGTTTTATTTAAAAAGGGTTTAGAAATGTCCACATGCATACTTATTTCAATACAAATGTGCACGCAATATAAAATGCATAAAATTAGTGAAACTGATTTAATCCTTTTCATATCCCTGCTTTTTAACGGCATTAACTTACACATTAAATCCTAAAAAGAATCTCTATAAGCTTCTGATTCTGAGCTAATCAAAGCACATTTGGCATGAAAGAACGTTCCTCAACGTTTCCTTCCTCAAGAGCTCAAAAGTGTCAGTCAAGCACACAGGATTCAGTTTTGCATATGCGAATTCTGCTATATGTACGTATTATAAAGATACTGGAGGAAGTAAGAAAGAATTGCACAATTATTGCACAACATAAAAATCTAAAAAAGAGAGACATAATAATAATTCATAGTGGATGCAAATGCAATATAATAATGAGGATAAAATCCTCATTATTTATATATCTCTGTTAAATATTAAGATTGTCATGCTTGAGTACACATTATTACACTTATATTGCATATATATTATATTTTAAAAAAGTGTGCTTTTTATGATTTTATTGACCTCCGGATTATTGTATGTAGAACCTTGTGCGTAAGTACTTGCTGTGACTATTAGTGGACTATACATGTGAGAACGATCAGAATGTTGCTATTCATCCAAGTTATATTATACTAAACTAAATTGCAAAAATGCTAAAAACTTCGTATTTTTATTTTGTGTGTCAATGATATATACGGTATATACATATAGCTTAATGATGTACTGAAATTTCTAATGTATTGATTGCATTATATTAAATTATAAGTACATAAAATAAGCAAATAATATAGAAACAAAATAAAAAAGACTAAAATATGTATCAATAATAAATTTTATCAACCAAAAAATAATAAAAATAAAACTTAAAATAATTTATAATGAAAAAAATACATATAAAACAACGAAAAATAAATACAAATAAAACGATAAAACGACCAAAAATAAATACAAATAAAACGATAAAACGACCAAAAATAAATACAAATAATACGACAAAACAACCAAAAAACCACAAAATTTAATCAACCAAATTTGTTTAAAAATAAACAAAATTTAATTAATCACAAATTATTTCTATCTTCTATAAAAAACCATAGTTTTTTTGTATGTATTATAAACCAAATTTAATAAAAGCAAAACAATAAAATTAAAACAACCAAAAAATCAACAAAATTTAATCAAGTACTAAAATAAATAAAAATAAACACAAGCGATCATCACATATAAATAAATAAATAAAAATCTAATAATAAAAATATCATCAGTATTTAAGTTGTCATCAAATAACCAAAATGCGTATTTTGTGAACTTATAAAAATATAATACAGAATAAAAATCTCCAACACAAGTTGCCAGCAGGCTGCAGCGATGAGGCTTAAAAAGGTATATAATTATACTAAAAGCTTTATTTATTTGTTGAAGCTTCAGGCCGTGTGTCGAGCTATACCCGTTTAACGTTTAACCCTTCCGTACCCCAAACGAAAGCCCAAGCAAAAATAAGCCAAGAAACAAAGCAAAATTCAAAGCAAAGCAAACAATATTCCCACGTATATAGCAAAGCAAAGCAAAGCATATCGTCGGTTAAACATGCAAAGATGCTAAAATTTTCGTATTAACGCCATGACTTAAAAACAATAATAGTACATTTTCACGTTTAGCCGACGATGTACAGTCGTCGAAGGATCCTAATGTACTAATTTATATATCTCCAACACTGAAATTTACTACTCTTTGATACTATATCGATGATGTGAAAAGTAAAGCTATATAACGTTGGCAGAGAGTATCCTAAAGTACTAACTTCAATGTTGAAGGGATAGAAATTAGTACTTTGGGATCCTTCGCCGTCGAAAAGTACAAGCTATATAACGTTGGCAGAGAGTATCCGAAAGTACTAACTTCAATGTTGAAGGGATAGAAATTAGTACTTTGGGATCCTTCGTCGTCCGTAAGCAAAGCAATGCAAAGCAAAGCAAAAGCCCCAGCAGAAGAACAACAAAACTCCAAACATTTCAATTGACGACTAGAAGGATGAGGATCATGCGTGCATGCATTATACGAGAAATGCTACGCCTTCCGATTTGGAACAGAAATTTTTATAGCGGACGGAGGAGTTGTATATATTATATGTTGAACATTGTTGATTATAAGGCCTATGTACACGACATATCGTCCTTTCCATCGTGTCGAGCTTTTTGGCTTTTAGAGCAGTGAATCAGTGAACGTCCTTTAAATACAAGTTTCTATATACTTCTACACATAGAATTTTTTACAGGTAGCGTGCATCAGTCTCTTTTTCTATTATATATTTTGTTCTCATATATACATGTATTTCTTCTCACTTTAATATAATATTTCTCTGTGAAATTCAGTGAATTTCTGTCTGTTGTGTGGACATTCAGTTTTAATAAGTGTTTTGTCTATATATATATTGTGTATTCTACATTGTATTTCTCTCTGTAAATTGTCTCCCACAATCCCCACCAATGATCCGATGGTGATCAACTGATAAATAATTATAGGATTTTCGAGTCTGCTCGGTAAAATTGAATTCGTTAACAAAATATAAACAACGGGGATTACGACATATATACTTGTAGTTTATTCCAAAATACAATTAATTCCCTTTGACGAAACAAATATCAATCGATGGGATTGAGGAAGACGCTATATCTGAAAGATTGTTTTAATGAATTCAACCCCTTCTTTTGATCTTATTATCATTCATTCATTATCTGTATAGTACTAATAAGTTCTGTTGATAAATTAGGATTTTTGTATACTTATATACGATTAGAAGACAGCAGATATTATATTAATACAAATTTTTCACTATATCTTATATATTGATTCAAGATCCTTGATCATTCGGATTTTTCTGATTCTTGTTTATTTATATACTCAATTCGATTTTTGGTAACCTGACTCTGTCTGGCCCTCTCTCTGCTGCGATATCGTTGATGATCACCATTGAACTATTTTGGATTTTGTGGAAATCACGTAAAATAGAGAGACGTTGGGGTTGGTCATCATATATAGGGAAGTCAGTGAACTTGTATATTGGTAATCGCTGACGCGGAGATTGCAATTCCCTGGCTGGCTTTTGTCATCTCCCTTCTTCCAACGACAGATCCAGGAGAGCCGGAGTTTTGGAGTTGGATCAAGACATTTTTAACCCCATTTCCTATCAAAATTACGAACGATGAGCAGTCTTGACAACAAAAGTGGTGAGTTTTGGGAATCTTTAGGGGATTGTGTGCTAGTCTAGTAATAATAAGTATAATACTGGAAATGTTTCGTTTGTTGTTGATATGTTGTGCTGGCTGAAATGGGTTGATGGTTGAAATGTTTTTCTATATTATTGATGGAGCTTGTTGGGTTGTCATTGGATTGTTCTGTATACATACCTATGTGTGTATGTTTGATGTTATTTCAGATGCTGTTGTCAACATATTAGATGAAATTTTAGAAGATGATCTGGAAGATTTGGGAGGCGAAGAAGCTGCTACGAAGAAAGGTTTGTTATTTGATGATGTCAGTGTATGAATGTAGTGTGTAGTGGCTTTGTTTTTGGGATGCGTAGCTGTCATTATGGTTGAATTCAAGAGTTTCTGGTTTTATTACCTGGATTGGTTAAGATTGACAGTATGTGGTTTAGCTTGACTGAGTGGTGTTGACGTTAAACTATTTTCCCTTGATTTTAGGACGAACTCGATCACAACGATATACGTCACCGAACACGTCAGGAGATGCTCGGGTACGTTTTCTTGCAGTATTGACCTTTGCATTTTTTAGATCTACCGATTAGATCAATCAGATTATGGTGATGTGAACCTGATGTATTAGAAACTGGAGACATTAAGAATTGCATGATTTGTGTTATTGATTTTAAAAATAATCCTGTAACTGTTTTGTAGACGGATGATAACTCTTCCGGGACAGACATGGTAAGAAAGAGTAAGAGAGGTGCCTCAACTAGGCAGGCTTCTACTCGATCTAATAACAACACGGGTACTACTGAGGCTGCACCGACTAGAGCTCTTCGTCGTAAAATCACTGAGGTTAGAATTAAGAACTTTGTTTGAGTTTAAGATTATTTCGTAGATTGTTATTACTGCTGAACGATTATTTGGGCTAACAAATTAAATGACGAATTTGGTTTGTAGAACTCAACTGGGAGTGAACCTGTAAACAAGAAGAACTCGATGACAGTCAATGAAACTGAAAATACATCTAGTGGAGTAAAAGAATCTATTGGAAATAACTCTGAATCGCCGCCGAAATGTATGTATTTCAAAAAAGGTGTGTAGATTCACAGGGATGATGTGATGATATAAAATATCTTTTTAATTTTAGCAGGTGGAAGCGAGCTCAAATCAAAACCTGATTTGGTTGAAAATAATCATAAAAGCGCAGACGAATCCTCCACGCAGAACGGTACTACAATCAAAAAATTGTTTTCAAACGTTTTAATTTCGACTTTGCATTTTTAACGTTGTAATGTATCATGTATTGGGTTGTTTTTGAAATACATTTTTTTAAACCAGGTAAAGAAGAAGTAAACAAAGAAGAAAATACTGGAGCCAAGGTTCAGGAAGATCACTACGAAAGTGGTAGTGATGTGAGCTCATCTGATGAGGACGAGCATAGTCAGATATCAAATCCGTCTTTTAGTTCCGCCTCTTTCGGAAGTGATTCCGGTAATTGTTTAGTTTTGAAAATGATGTCTATATGTTTTATAAACGCGTATATGATTCTTAAAATGTTGGACTTCATGTATTGCAGGAGCGGCGACGAGTCGCACTACAACTGAGAAAAAATCCTCTCCTTCCGCAGGTATGAAATTAGTAAAAATATTTCTGTTTCAGTTAGAAGTTTCGTTTGTTAGTTGTGATGTTTCCACCCGCGATTTTGGTCATGAATGAAAGTGCAGTCCGTACATATGTATTCCACTGTTTTTAATCCTTTTTTGCTTGATATGTAGGAAAATGGACCGAATTATGCATTTATGTAGTTGTAACTAATTTGAAAGTTGTTTTGTTATTTTAGGAAGTGAAAGGCAACTGAAGCTGCAAAAGAAAGGTATGATTTTGATGTTGATTGTAATTAAAATGAAGATTAAATAATGATATGATGTAATGAAAATTTATTTAAATGCAATGGAATTGATTAATCTTGGTAGTTTCCATGAGCTAATGTTAATTACGGTTTGGGATTACAGACTATGCAACACGACTAAACTACATACTGCGGGATGCAAGATTCTTTCTGATGAAAAGCAATAATGGAGAAAACGTCGACTTGGCGAAATCCAAAAATGTTTGGGCAACTCCCCCAGCAAATGAAACGAAAATCAATCAGGCTTTGAAAGAAGCTAGAAATGTGCTTCTAATTTTTTCGGTGAAAGAAAGCGGTAAATTCTCAGGATTTGCTCGACTAGCATGTGAATCTAATAGGAATGGCCCATCCGTTAATTGGGTTCTACCACCTGGTCTAAGCCGGGCAGCTTTGGGTGGTATCTTCAGCATAGACTGGATCTCAAAGTATGTGGATTTGATTAAAATATTTGTTTATATTATTATTACAATTATATAATATTGTTATTAAAAAATGGGGGTGAATTTAATTGTGTTCACGTTTGTTTTTTGTAGAAATGATGTGTTATTCAACAAGACTCAACATTTATTCAATCCATGGAATGAAGGAAAGCCTGTTAAAATTGGACGAGATGGACAGGTAAATGTGTAAAAAGTGCTGTGTTGCTTGGATTAATAGTTTAACGTTTGTTCTCATTTGAACTTAAATTGCTCTCTGAAATACAGGAAATTGAACCTCATGTTGCTTCGGAACTTTGTCGACTCTTTCCTATGGATACTTCTATCGACTGGAATTCTATACTAAAACGCAGCAAGGAGGCAGCAAAGAAAGTGAATCATAGTAAGGTGATTTCCCCTATCGGTTCAAACTCTACATTAGGGTCTCGGACTGGCCCCCGAGGACCCGGCTACAGAGACCGGAGGGATACAAGAGGACGGTTTTCGTATTTTCGTAACGGTCGCAACGTGTATGGGAGGTATATAAGTGGACTCTTATTTCAAATGAACGCAGTGAGTGATATGAAGGAACTGTTGTGTGAACTTGTATTCTATTTGCATCCAAGTGTCCTTCAATCCTCCTCGACTTTCCTTTCTTTTCTATCCCTTATTTTGATCAGTGCATCATCGTCGTGTTATAAACATTCATTATCCTTTAAATTGTTGAGAATCGCGTTATTTTGAGGACGTTGCAAGATTTGTTATTGTTCTTTAAATGATACACGGACGGTTTTCATGCCATAAATCAGGATAGATCGGCAACGGATAGGCAAACCCTGAAGGACTGAATCGTGGCTAGTTGATTAAGTGGGCAGCAAATATAATCATAGTCCGGTTGTACAGCAGGGAGAAGTTTCACGCGCAATCTGTGTTTTCTTGCTTTCATTCTTCGTCACTCAAGGGGTAATATTAAGATGCTAGAGAAAGTGGACTTAGCAGTGACCCTATTTGCTGAAACCACGAAATTTCGTCGAAGTGTGGGATGTGTTTTTTATTTCCAACAAAATATGCTCTTCATGATTTTGACAATCATGAATATCTCTCGATGGAACCCCAGAAAGTTTTCACAACTTATTCACTGAAATTAGATCTATGGACTATATGGTTGGTAGCACACGTGTTCAGTTGCTGAGCTGCGTGGACATTCTATAGTGTTGACCATTTTTGAACTACTTTAACACTTATTGGCATGACTTGTGTGTGCTTCGAATGAAGCAGCTGAAGTCCGGCAATGTAGGTTAGTCGTTTTGTTTATTTTGTTCGAAAATTGCAAGTACGAAGCCATTTTTTCTACATCAAACAAGCGTGGATAAACTGGAAACGATATTTGCAAAGTCACAAAGTATGTTTAAAGTAGTACTTATTTACTTTAATCAACAACGGTATGAAATTAAACGACTTTGCGAGAGTAGAACGTGTCTAACATAGTAGTAGCCTTCATAGTTCTGTTTTTCTGAACTTGGAAGGTGCGGTGGTAAGTTGTTCTACAGAACATTTGTTGTAGCAGCATGAATGAGTTAATCCTTTTGTAGTTTCAGTAATGTTCATTCTCATTAACAGGTGCTATAGAGCCAGGTAAAATACTTGTAGAAACGACTTGAGGTGCTCCTACAGTAATCCCGCGTATTCGTGTATTTGTTTTCAAATAAACAACGTTGTAGTTGCACCTTATGCAGTTGTGATGTGAAGAAAGCCATTATTTTTAGAAATCTTTCGTGTCGTCTCAAGAAGCAGTAGTAAAACAAGCAATTTGGTGTTCATGTTATTCAGGGGCGTACGAAGGCGTTTTCCTGAAGAGGACTTCGGGCAACGTGCAAAACGCAGCCGGGGTAAGTTGTCCAAATAAGTTGCTTATTTTGGCGGTGATATTCCCAGTCGTAATTTTGTGTTTGTGATATTTAAAGCAAATGGTTTGAGTACAAACCATTATGTTTTTCATTTTATTTTCACCACCGTATACTTGTTTGGATTTAGGCTCCTACGATTACCATTACAAAGGAACTTATTCGGACCGTGGAAATGATGTGGGTGCCAACCAAAGGTATTCAAGAGAACGTAATTACCACTCTCCGAGAAAAGTGAGCGATGTAAGTGGAGTGTTCGCCGCTACGCTTGTTAAATTCTTTAAATCTTTGTTTAATTACGTTTTAAAAGCAACCAAATTTTTAAAGACTATGACTCCTGCTACAATAATTTTTCAGGGCTCGCATGTGTATCCTGACTACGTAGTAAGGGATTATCACCACCGGCCACCACCAATGGCACCTCTGCCTTATCCGCCTCCGGTAAGATGTTTTTGCCTTAAAGCTACCAAATTTTAATGAACTTTGTCTGTACATTCGCAATATAACAATCTAATATGTTTCTAGCCACCTTTTGATTCACTACCACCACCTCCCAGATACTACGACGGGCCTCCATTACCCGAGTTTCCTTCGTCTACAAGGACTTCGTCAAGGGATCATCGCTCTGCTAGCCCTGTAAGAGTATGTTGCACATTTGTTCTCTCTCATAAATTTATGCGGACACCAAATATTTATGACATTTAAAATTCTTGGGAGTACTTTTTGAATTATGTCGTAACTTTTGTCATTTTTTAAAATCAGTCTTAACTTTGGTATCCTTCAAGTTCAAATGAAAACAGTAAACTTAATATTAAAAAATCTAAATTTTATTGTGCTTTCTTAGTATGAGAAGTCGGTGACAGAGTTTCTTCGCCGAACATCCGACCGACGAGAGCGGGAGCGTGATAGGGACCGTGACCGTGACAGAAAATATCGGCGTTAAACAGAATTTAAATTCAGTTTTATTCCAGTTTTTTCAATATTTTAAACTGTTACTTTTGCAGTTCAACATTATTTCTTCCCTTGTGGAACTGTGACTCCTGTTTTTGTGGCTTTGACGTCAGTTCAGCCCATTTTTCATTCCCTTTAGATTGTTTCATTAATTGGGTTTAGATTTCAGATCAACCACAATTGGTTACCGTAACTTTGTTGTTGCTTTCCAATTTACTAAAGATTGGATTTAGCTTATTCGTAACGTTATGATTGTGTATATACTAACTTTATATCCTAAGCCACTATGCTGGCCTGTGCGAATAGATCTTTATTACTATATTATTTAAACTAAGCAGTGAAAGGTCACAACTCGGGAGTTAGTTTGTTTGTTTATTTGATTTTACGATGGATCTTCAGGTATATCTGTGAACCATCTCATCGAAAGTGACAGGTTCTAGTTAGGGTCAGTATTCTGATCCAACTCTGTTCCTATGTCTGTATATTTAGGGTTTCGTAAATACATAATGTAGAACTGACATATTTAAATAGATGTTGTAGCCTAAGTGATCAGCTATCATGTATTTAATTGTACAAACCCAAATCTGATTCATCCTCCTGACTTTGGTAATGGCGTGGAAAAACATTTTACCGTCGAAGATGTAAATAAAACAAGATGTTGGTATATTGTGTTTTAAAATGGGCTTTCATTCTGGATTTCTTTCCAGCCTGTGCATTACTTCTTAAATTTTATGCTCTAATTATATTTTGTTCTTTAAACATATAATGAAGCACGTGGTTATCGTCATAATAGTCTATCAGTTTTTTTATTTAAACCAAAACAGGGTACGTCTTAGACGTAGACAACAATTGTAAACGTTATTTCATTAGTTTTACGTACAACAGCATCATTATCTCATTTAATACTGACAATAGCCTATAGTTTCAGTTTAGAGTTCTAGACTTGGTGAAAGTAAGTACATATATTTTGTCATAAATCAATAATTGTTAACCTACACATGACTGCAGTAGTTCAGTTCCTTTACGACAGAATCAAGTGCTTTAGATTCCTACGAATCCGAAAATATGTTCGACCTTGAAATCTATTTGGGGCATAGTGGGATTAGGTATCATCACGCTCTCTTACTCACGTCTTTGCTCCTTTTGCTCTTATTGATGGCATGCTAAACTTAACGATGAAGTTATTACATCAACCATATAGTAAACGCATCCGGGAAAACCAAGGCTAAAAATGTAATAAAGTACTCACCGTCTTTCTCCAGAGAGTATATGTGCCCTGCTTGGTGCTAAAGTAGCGCAGGTCGGAGAAGACTCGATCAATACTCCATGTATGTCATCCAACGCGTAAAAAACGCTGAGCCGTCGCATTACGAATAAAATACAGCTGGATTAAGTAGTGAGTTTATAGGGTATAAGGCCTCCAACTAACAGTGTTTCCTTAATTCAACCTAACTGCTTGTCGCAAAAACTGTCAATAAAATGGTTGGAGTCCGGCCAACTATCCTATTGGCAATATTTGGTGCTGTAGTCATTATCGGGTTAGAAGCAAGAAAAAGGAGTAGAAAACTGGACGAAATTTCATGCACACCGGTGAGAGTCTTCCATACGACATATTTCCTACTTTAAAAGTGCATAAACATGTCACTGTGTATAACTTGTTCGCTGACCCAGCATGTATGGATCCGTATATGACACCAAAATTCTAACCTACCTGTAGCTTCTTTCGTTCCCTTTCTGCCCTTTTATCCGTCTACTTCAAATTAAAATATCCAAGCATGTTGACCATCTTTGTTATTTCTTTACAGATAATCTTTCCATGTAGCATTTAATAAGAGCATTTAATTCCTAATGTTTACATTTTTTAATGCATAGACGGACTATCACTTCGATTTTACAGAATGTGATGCGGCTGGAGGACGGTAAGACTGATCTTCCTTGTTTATATACGACAACCTTCCCAAGGAATAATGATGTTTTACTTTTCATATTTTAATGTAACGTACACTTTCCCTTATAGTGATGTATATGTTTTCAATGCTAAACAGGTGGAGAGTAGCTATTCCATCTATAGGATGTGAAGGATTAAGCCCCCCAATACCTCCCAAAAGATTGAATGACTGCTGTGAGCTTTCTGAACATAATTTATAAACAAAAATTAATCACATTTAAAAAATTCCTTGCATGTACATTAACATCTATTTTAGTTTAATATTTTTGTGAGATGAAATGATCCTCAAATTATTTAATTTCAATTTACAGATAAATCTTGTTCAGCAGGGCAATTTCTTAATCTTACAAGTCTAGAATGTCAAGACTGTGAGAGAGGTACATATTCATTGGGTGGAGGGCTTCGTTTCGAAGAGTGGGACCCTTTACCGAATGGTTTCAAAACACAAGTAGAAAAATTTCACACCATATTTTCCTCAGTTGGTCGGCAGTATGGAAGCGACAATTGCACCAAGTGAGACTCCATCCTCATTAACTGTAATATGTTGTATTATAATGCTAAGTTGACATTCGACACAGTCATCATTGCAAATCATCATTCTACATACCATGATAGCAAATATGTATGGTTAATTAACATTCTGTCATAAGATGGGGCTGGAGGTCAAAAGGGGATGTTCTGTTAAGTCAAGGAGGTCCTTGTGTCGCCACCTTGATATACAGCGCGCAGTTAGTGAAACCTGGGAGTCTAAAATTCACATATCAGTACTCAGATGATAGTATGTTGTTTCAGTTCCAGGTAATTAAGATGTCAAGAGAAATTATTAGGCCTGCCCTAGTAAATGATAAAAGTCATTATAAGTTATAACTTTCTTTTCATCAAATGAAGGCTAACAGCGACCAGTGTCAGCGGTTGTGGGAAGCTGAAGGTAGTAAATGGCCTCCGATAACAGGTGAAGGTGTATGGAGAACAGAAGTGATAACTTTACCAACTGGTCTGAATATTTTTCAATGGAAGACTATGGGCATGGATTCCCATAGGACCAAGCCTATTTTAATTAAAAAAATCGAAATCGATGGTACGACCTCCTCAGTCATCCAAACTATTAAAGCCTATACTGACAAAATATTTATGGCATTTAATTTAAGTCAATTATGTCATATGTATGGCTGTTCAACAGGTGTTGGGTACACATCTTCCTGTAACCCATGTCCAGCCGGGACGTACTCAGACTCTCTGGCTGCAAACAGTTGCAAGCAATGCCCACAAGACACCTATTCTGACCATCAGTCTACCCGGTGTACGCCATGCTCAAAGGATTCGGAATATGCGGAAGCGGGTTCTTCAGAATGCAGCCTGCGCCCTGCCTGTTCTGTTGCTGATTACTACAAACTACATACGCGTTGCAACGAACAGAATCAGGTTAATTGTTTTTTTACATTTTAGGATCTGTCATTTAAGATTCCGTGCATTTTCGTTTTATTTCAAACTATATTGGTTAATCAGAAGAGAAGGGCACAAGACGTTATAATGTTTGTATGTATATCTTCTGTAGACAAAAGTTATGCACAAATGGGTAGAACCCAAAATTTGCTTGGAGAGTCGCCCTGGATCTGTAGGTTTGCCACAGGACGGTCCACCAACAGAGTGCCCACCATGTAATCCAGGAACGGAATATAGGGATGGAAGTTGTCAGCCATGCCAAAAAAACCAATTCTCAGATGGCGCTGCTGCCTGTTCTACTTGTTCACCCAACACTGTACCAGACACAGGTAAGCCCTTAAATTAATGAGCTTTGAAGCTTTAAATTAATGAGCAAATGATTAATATTCTGAAATCAATAATATACATTCTATTACCTACTGCGATTACTATATTGATTGTTTTTCTTTGATAATGTATGTATGTACAATCAATTTTAAAATAATACCTCCACTCTTTACAGGACACTTTCTGACGCATTGGTTTTCTTGGCCAGAAAATATTCACACCTCATGTATGAGCACTGAAAGTAATGCACTATATTGTATATTTATTGATTTAAATATTTATTTTAAAATATCTTTATGTAACACCTGTACAACATTTGGATAATTTCCATTTATCACTTTTAGGCAATGGCTGCAACCCAGCTCCAGCTTGGACACTAAATGGAAATTCTGTCATGAGTGGAACTGGACATGCAGATTGGGTGTATTTAGTGATGACATTGATGGTCAATGGATTTCGAGGAAGAGGTGGTAACGTAAATGGGGAATTGCTTGAAGTTGGACAGCTTACTTTTTCATTTGAAATGAAATGTGCGCATGATTGCGAATTAATTTTCATGCAGGTAAATATGATGATTCTACTCTCTCTTTAAAGGTTGTATCGATAAATATGAGAATTTATCTACTTGTAAGTCATATTAGTTACTTATGCAGTTGTATTTGGAATCCAGAGTACAACCAACAAAAATATGTCAGTAATCCAGCGATGGACAGGTTCTCAGCCAAAACAAGATTTCTCGCATGCAGTTGTTCGTAACGACACCTACACTTACAGCTGGGCGTTTCAAAAGTTAACCTGGGATTCAGTCAGCTCGGACGGAAACTATAGGGAAGACATTAATGACTCACCAGTTTGGGCAAAAGGATCTTCTGATGGAGAGAATTATGTAAAGATTTATGCCATCAATGTTACTAATACTATTGATGGGGGTGCTAAATCATGTGTACCTTGTCGCGAGGGATTAGTATACTCTACTGTAAATGGACATAGCTCTTGCGTTAGTTGCAGTCCAGGACAATATAGATCTTCAAAACTTCCGTAAGTATTTGTGGGAAGTTAATATAATTAGTGCCTGCAGTTACTACATGGATTAATTTCTTGGACATTGACAAAACTTTTTTTTATTTTACAGGACATCTAAAGCAGTCAGCACTACAATTCCGCAAACCATTTCCCAATGTGAGCCATGTCCTGCTGGTACAGTTACAGTCGATCCATTTGCAACTAATTCCAGTGCTTGTAGATCATGTGGGGCTGGATTAATTAGTAAAGATGGGCTAACATGTACTACCGATTGTCTCGTTCATCTAGGACATAACACATACGATCTCCGACCTCTACGAGGGTATGTCGATTAAGTCAAATCACTAAATATTTTCGACGCTATTGTAACAAAAATAATAACTTTGATTCATTATATATTCGTGAAGGTTTCGCATGGTTCGAGGAAACAGCCTATTTACAGCTAGTGGAACCCAATATTATCATGTATTCAACATAAGTTTTTGTGTGGATGAAATGGCACAGTGCTACAAGAACGTTTCTCTGCAACCAGGGCAAATTCAGAATGTGAAAGTAGATGCTCTGGTGTGTCAAAGCACAATATTTCCACCAACTCTACCTTCAAGCATGGAAAGTGAATTCTACGGATCACAGGGAGGCTTCGGAGCATTTACTAGCAAACCACAGTCCATTCATGCGTCATCCCTGGGAGATCACCTTATTGGAATAAGTCATACACCCTCCATGAAAGGGATTTCTATTGGAGAAGTCATTAGCAAAAATTTGAGTCATCCACAGCAATTTCACTTCTTTTACTCCACACCCGAGTAAGTGCCGTCCTGCAATAATGTTTAAAGTATTTCATTCTTAAATACATTCCTACAAAGCTGTCATCCTTAATTTATTATTTACTCAGACCAACCATAGCGTGTCCTCAGGGCCGAAGTACAACCATAACGTTTCGGTGTCGATTCAACGGAAACAGTTGGGCAGGAACGAATGCTACCCAGGAGAATGGACATGTTGACAGTGAAATCACAACTCCTGACAAGTGTCCGGATGGGACTTGTGATGGTTGCCATTTCCATTTCATATGGGAAACGCAGTATGCCTGCCATTTATGTACTGAATCAGAACTGAAGTAAGCCCACAAAAAATAATATACATAAATGAACGTGCGCTGATGAAGGAGACAAGTTGTCTGCCGAAAGCTCCGCAATAAAAATAACTTATTTGCAAAAACATCCACATTACCGTTAAAAATGAATACATTAATATACATATAATATCTGTTTTGTATATTATCTTTTAATGCATCTATAGTATCATTGAAGTTATCTAAACTTCAGTATAATGCTATTACTATAGTAGTACTAGTAGGTATTTATAAAGTTGTTCAATTGACAGAATTGTTCGTGGAGAATGCAAAGATGGGATACAAGAAATTCATTATCTACCCTCCGAGTTTTCTCAGTGCCTGTTGAAACACAACGCATCATGGCCTACCTCACAACCATGCAAAAACCATTTGCCATTTGCGATAGAGGTAAATTAACTACCTTTCTAATGTGTATAAATACTCCAAATTAACTTATTCCATACGCTATAAGCGGTTGCCGTGTAGTTATGCCTATTATTATTATTATTAAAATCGGACATCTCAAAGTCCCCGTAACGGAGTACCGTACTAGCTATCAAGTAGATGAATCTTACAATAGCGACTTACATTACTGTCACTGTTTTATTGCAGATAGCCGTTCAGATTGCCGTTGGGTTAACAGTACTACTATCCGTCATATTAATTTGTTTTTGGAGACGACACCGCAAATTAGAATATAAATATATGAAACTTGTAGCATCAGGTTCTTCCGTGAGTACGAGCCCCCGAGGGAATGAAGACTCTATTGGTTGCGAGCGTGGCATGCTTCCAGTTGCAGAAAGCTGCGCTTTAGACCCCGAAGACGGAGATGATGACGAGGAAGAAAGTTATGCCAGAAGCAGTAATGAAACAAACACATTTAAAATTACATCTCTACATGGGTTCACTAATAACTTTGTTTTCCAATCATTCATTTTGCATTGATAAAAACAGGTCAAATGGATCCTCAACTTACAGGACAAATCAAAGAAGTCAGTTTCTATTCTGAAGGCGCTCTTAAATCCTTGGTGTCCAAGTTTTCAATTTTGAATAGAATTAAAACTTTTACACGAAAGGTGAGCTATATATTTATATTACTTGCTAGCTGAGACCTCAAATAATAATAGTGAGTGCTGTAAATTGAAATATGTATATATTCATTGTTATACATTCATTTTTAGGGGGAGATAGGAAACAACTTGGAAATTATGAACCTAACTGACAAGGAAGCGTTGTCGTAAGTTTAACTGACTTCCTTTCATCAAATAGGTCGTACGACCTTAAATGTATAAATATGACTAATACATCGTGTTTGTCTTAAGTGACGTGATTTATGAATTAACTCGCTACAAAAAACTACTCTTGCATTTTCTGTCCTTACCAAAATTATAACCTGTCTTCATTTACCTATATAATTCAGGGTGTGGCCAACAAGAGTGCACAACTGTTAGAACCTGATATCATGTGGTGCAATGTTATTTTGTTAAGCTAAGTTATTCATTTCCAGTTATTTTTATTCCAAAATGTTCTATAAATAAAGTGTACGTTCTTACACTATGAAATTAATGGAACTGGTTCTTGACATCGAATATTTATTTTTGAGGTCTATTTGGGCATTTTATAGTAAACGAAGCATTCGTATAGTTAAGTAACAAATATTGTTAAATATATCATAATATAAAATTCTTGAATTCCAGTGAACAAAATCATTATACAAATGTACAAGCATACGCATTAACAATGGCTATTTGTTGTACTTATTCTGGTGTCCATAATTTAAACGTTCTATCGAATGAAGCGGTTGCTATATACTGTCCGTCTCCAGAAATGTCAACGCACATTACTTTACCATCGTGTCCTTTCAGCGTTTTCAGTGGTTGCCACGTTGAGCTTAGCCAAAGCTGCAATCAATAAAAATATTATTTGTAATAATTTATTGCAAGAATAATAACCAAACGTAATTATTTCACTTAATATGTCACCTTTGCAGTATTATCATAAGACGCCGTGGCGACAAAGCTTCCTTCTGATGGCTGGAATTTTACACTCGAAATCAAATTTGTATGGGCTGGAATAGTGTAAACACATGCACGTTGGCGTATATCCCATACTTTACAGGAGTTGTCTTCACTCCCTGTTATCAACTGGTACCTACGAATAATCGAAACAAGAATTAAAATTTAGAATTTCTTTCTCACACAACAATATTCCAACGGTTACTATGAAACTTACCCATTGGGGGAAAAATCTACACCCAGTACAGATTTCAGATGTCCTTCTAAAAACATAATGCATCTTCCTGTGCGGAGATCCCACACGCGACCAAAAGAATCCATGCCTCTGAAAGTGCATTTAGTATTTGTTGATTATAACAATTCGAATAGGTCAATAATTAGTAATAAGTTATAATAAATGTTTTAGTTTTAGCTAAAAATGCTCGCATACCCAGTGGCAGCTAAGGACCCATCTCCTTGAAAGGCGACGCAGTATACGGCTTTACTATGACCTTCCTGGTGCAAAACTTCCACTTTTTGTTCTAAATCCCATAACCTCCATGATGAATCAAAGCAACACGTTGCTAAAAATCTGCCAGACGGATGATATGCTAAACGAGAGACTCGGATAGTGCGATCTGTGTCAACAGGACAATCTGCAATTGGGTCTTCACTGTAAAAATGAACATACATATTATAAACCAAAACAAAAACATTTTCATAACAAAAACCTGTAGAAATAAAATGTAACTTTTGATCACTAATAATCCTAATCACACACCTTTTTAAATTCCACAATTTTACAGATCCATCAGCACCGCAAGAAGCCAAGCAACAAGCGGAGTCGTCAAGGGAAATTGTGGCTTTTGGATGGAAAACGACTGCTCCCACATTATTTACGTGGCCTTTCAAGGTCCTAACATGTTCCAGATCAGGGCAAGACCATAATTTAATGAGACCACTCCTGCAAACAAATTTAAAAACGTTACAAGACAGTCAGTATTCATCCCTAGTTAATATTTTTATGGATCAACAACAATTTTAATTATTTTCATTTAAGAAGCAATTACCAGGAACAAGTTGCCAACATTCGAGAATTGGGGCTGAACTGAACATATGAAATTGGCCTACTATCACCAACTTGACTTGAAGATATAGTGACAGCCTGTAGCCTCTTCTGTAGTTCTTGCCTTTTGGCTGTTCTGATGTTGTCAGGGATTACACGCAATTTTCTAGCCTCTTCAAGTCTCTCTTTTGCACGTGGCAAAGAATATTCTGTAAGAACAGAATATATGGTTAAGCATAGCAAACAATTTTGCGATGTGTTTATTATTAATCTACTCATAATGAAATCAAAAATCCTTACCGACTATCCACTTCCTAGCATCCTTAAGACACTCTGGACCTTCGTGGTACCACGTTACATCTTGTTCCTTTTCCTTAGGTTTCTCCGCTTCTTGTCTTTCTCTCTCAAGAAGAGCCTGAGTTCCTACCCTGTAATCAGTAATCAACATTATTTTTAGAAATTCAAGTTAATTCAAAATCCGTGTACAAATGAATGGGAGAACAACAAAGCATGATATACTAGTAACATGATTCAATACATCCATAATTTCGGGAAAATTATTCTGTATACTGATTATAATATAATCTCATAATTTTCAATTTTAGATATTCGCATCAAGCATACCTTGATAGGACTTCCTTTAGACGCTCACGTCGGTCCGCCGGGCCTTCACCAAAATAACAAATGGGTTCACCAACAGTTCGTAAATCTTTTTTAACCTCGTTATCATCTGTACTTACATTCATTAGTCTAACTCTTTTTCTTCGCTCCAATTCGTCTTGTACAGCTCTCTTCTCTTTAGAAAGAAGGCTATCTTCGATTTTCATGTAATCTACAAAAAAAACAATTTCCTCTTGTTAACAATTCCTCTTTTACTTTCCAACCTTAACCAGAAAAATCCAAAGAAAATATCACAAGATAGCAGCACTACAAAAATCAACAGAGGAAATCAAAAATAATGATTAAGCAAACACTTACAAGGAAAAAAAAATTAATAAATTACCGGTAGATATGTTGATGTTTCCAGCTTTGATAGCTGTTTGAATAGCTTCGGCATCTTCTCCCGGTGGTATTAATGCATCCATTTTTATAAAAATTAGGATTTCAAATAATAAATCAATTCAATATGATACACCGAGCAGCAGCCTTGAAGTTGTAACTAATTTTAAGTTAAATAAACTTTAAAAGTATCTTAATTATTATATTATATTTATAATTAATCCGAAAGTCAGTTTAATTTTGTCCATCAGTTTAACCAACACACACAGTCAAACAACAAATAAGCGGCTTTTGAACGCTGGAACGATAAGTTTGTAATTTCCCGCTTTAAAATGCTGGCACTTGTTGGCGGGAAAGCTTCTTCAATGCCATTTCACATTCACGGGCTGGAAAAGTAAAATAAAAATATTGTTTTAAATTTAATTTTAAAATATTACAAAATTAAAATCAGGAAATCATAATAGTCTCAATAGTCTGCGGATTAAACTGTATGATATTGCTTAATATTTTGGGGAATTTTAATATGAACTTCTTGTAAAAAGGTCATTTTTAAATTAAATTAGCAGTTAAATGAAAATAATTAAAATAATTGTTTAATCATTATCATTTAATTAACTGTCCTGTAATTTCATATTTTTGAATTGCCATGTTTTTTGACTTTATAGATATAAGCCGGAAACTGGTTGGGACAGTATTAAATATTTTTTGAAATACCGGAAGGACGCCCTGGACAAGAATAAATGATCCCTTTATATTAACAATTATTAGAGCATGATATTACTGCGAAAATGGATCTGACCCTTGGTACCCTGATTTTAATATTTGGAGCATTAACCGTCATCCTTAAAGGAATCCAATGGAGCCGGCACCGGAAAACGTTCAAGGCGCCGGTGACAGTCATGGCGGTATTAGGCTCAGGTATAGTTTTTTAGCGTAATATGTCAAGCACAACTGCTTATAATAATGGTTTTGCTAATAATTATTATGAAATATTGATTATTAGCCATACAATCGTTTTTAATTATTTAGAATGCAATTATAATTACTTGGTCGGCATTTGTATTTAATGCAGGTGGTCATACACGGGAAATTATCGCCATAATGAAGTCCTTGTCGGGAGTATTTTCTCCTAGGATCTATGTCTATACTAAAAACGATCAGCTGAGCAGGTTTAAAGCCGAACAAATGGAATCAGAGAGGAAAAAGGAGGACTTCGTTTTTAAGGAAATTTATCGTAGTAGGGAAGTTGGCCAGTCTTACATTACTTCTGTTTTTACTACAGCCTACTCCATGATAGGCTCTTTTTATACTGTCCTCTCCACCGGACCGGATGTAGTGAGTTGAATTTCGATTTTGTTTTTCTTTTAAATATTTTTTTAATATAATGTTATCGACTTATTATATAACTTGGAATTCGAATGGAATAACAACACGTTGCATGTATATTTTGACACTATTTTGATTATAGATCATATGTACCGGTCCAGGAGTTTGTGTTCCCATTATATATTCAGCTGTGATATTAAAAGTAAATAGATATATACATTTGTTTCTCTATTTGTGTAAAGATATTTTTGTCCAAGTAATCATTCTTACAAGCACAATGGTTTTATTTTTTAGATATTCGGAATTTTGAACACTCGCATTATATTTGTGGAGAGCATTTGCAGAGTCAGCAGTCTGTCCTTAACGGGTCGCCTAGTATTCCCGGTAGTCAATGATTTTATCGTTCAATGGGAAGAAATGGAAAAACGATTCAAGGGATCTAGGTACATTGGAAGAATATGCTAATGTACTATTACCATTATATTATGTTGTGATTTTATTCCACTGCTAAGCTATAAAATCGTGCGGTTTCATATGAAATTTAATAAACAATAATAATTTATAAGAATATCGCTAGTTTCATATTTCGATGATTATTCTATTTTGGAATTTGAAGGCGAACGTCACGGAATATAGGTGGAAATTAAAGAGTATTAAGGATACCACATTTGGAAAATCATTTATTTGCTAGAGCTGAAGTTTTAAATATAGCCTTATCTCCAAGATCGGCAAACAATTGATATTATAAAATATAAGCTACAATAATTTCTAAGGCTTGTGGTAAGGGAAACTGTCTAAGGTCATTCTGATTCTAGTTGCTGGCGTGGGAAGTTCAACTTTAATTTCTTTGGTCGGAGGCAGTGCACGAATTTTCCTTCCGTGTTTGCCACTTTTTCTTTGCCAGAGTCCCGAACGGGGTCTGTAACCGAGCCACCGCAATGCATTAGCGCTTCCAATGGGAATACTAGAATGAATAGCATTGGACACTCGACCTGGAATATAGGACAATAAATTAGACATGACTCACATTAAAGCTAGTAGATATTTACGACATTCGGCATAATAATGGCAATTTAACTTACCCACAACAGCCATGCATTTTTGATCTAACGAAAATTCGTGTTTATTCGGTAACATCACTACTACGCGTTCGCCAGTCTTGCGGACAATAGTACAAGAGGTACCTGCAGCCCTAGCGTAAAATCCTCCATCTCCAGGTCGTACTTCGACGCAACAAACCTTGATTCCAAAGGGAAGAGACCCTAATGGATACGCATCACCTTCGTTGGCTCTAACTAAAAAGCGAGAAACAGTCGATAAAGCATGTAACCAACTTAATTAACATATTCATCTAAGATAATAAACTGTACTTGTTAAAATTTTTAACCAAGGGTCAATTACCCCCCAAAGCTACTTACCAGCATTCTTAGTTAAATCCGTACTAGTTTTGATTATATCGCCTGCCTTCATATTCTCAGTAGCAATAATATATCTTAGATTTTCTCCACTACCAACAAGAGCTACGTGGGCTGAACGATTCGGTTCCGGTATGACCTCCAGCACCTACAGATTCAAAAGTATTAATTTCTAATTCTTGAATCTATGTATTTAATATACCTACAATCTCAAATTATCCATTAATTAATCAAGTACTATGACCAACCCTTTCCACTAAAGGCGGTGCTCCCTGTGGATTACTTCTTTTATAATCCACCCATAAAAACGGATGCTTTAAACCTCCTCCAAGTGTCCCGACCACAACTCGACCTAAAGAAGAAAAATTTAATATTGTTCGCGTCAAAATTAAACACTGTTCACGGCAAAATTAAATATTGTTCATTCCAAAATTAAATACTGTTCTAAATCCACCACCAACCTGTTTTAGGGTCACGACCGGCTAAGTTCGTAGTGGGAATCGGATCCAAAGTGTACTTCTCAGGGTAATGAACAGTTCGTCTGTAGTAGCCTTTCCCTGGTTTCGGCACCTCCAGGTTCGTGTCATTCCACCTGGTCCGGATATTTATCATGAGCATGGGGAGAGTGCCCGTGAGGGTTTTCATGTTCCCAGAAAATACATTCCGGACTTCATTTTGAAATAATGAGCCCAAACCACGGGTAACTAGCATCACGAATGATTTATTGCAGTAGTTTATACCTCGATACTTTAGCTTTCTCCGATAATTCTGTAATCCAACAAATGAGCAAAACTCAATTAAATCA
Source organism: Lipothrix lubbocki (assembly GCA_034696945.1). NCBI lineage: Eukaryota > Metazoa > Arthropoda > Collembola > Symphypleona > Sminthuridae > Lipothrix > Lipothrix lubbocki. The sequence goes on from JAQGAK010000344.1 coordinate 22,370, forward strand.
AGTTCCTGCAACAATAATAACTAACTTACCTCTGATTTAGTACTTGAAATAGAAAATTAGAGAAATAGAAATTATAAAAAATAGTTTCTTCACCTTTTCTCATAAAAATTTAATTTTACTGAATATTCCAACGCAATAATTAAGTAAAATTTACATTATATGCACGATTAAATTACATTTAAGTATTTGTTCAGATAAGATCCTCATAAATAAAGCACCATGTTTTAATGTTTTCAGTGTTTTTTACTCCAGTCCATTTAGTATTTGCACTTTTTTGCAGATGCTTAAATGCAGAATCAGATTTCTTCGTTTGAAACTTCCCGCGGGAGCAAGGAAGACGTTTGAACTCAAGAAATATTGCAACACGCAAAAAATCTTGGTTCACCTCGCCGGTCCCAAATCCCAAACTCATAAATCGCAATACATTTTTTAATTTTACTTAAATCCATTAATTTTTTGCTCTTATTTTTGATGGTATAATGATATTATGCGGCATAATATCCATATTTACTTGATGAAACTGTAGTGCATAAAATTAAAAATCATAATAATAATGATACTAAAATAAATAAAAAAAATTAAAATTAAATAATAAATTTAAAAATTAAAATTAAATCATAAAATACTAATAATTAAAAGTAATAATAAAACAATGGGTTTAATTTTATTTCACTGAAACCTGAAAATATAATGTATGTGGTACAGATATATATAATTAATGATATTTTAATTAATTGTTAATAGGAACTATGGTGGTGTTCGTGTCAGAAGAACTGTTGCTTGCCAGTTCTGAATGATTACTGATTACGCTAGCCAGTTCGAAATATTTGTGGGGAGAATATCCAAAAAGTATAAAATCCTTTTTATATTTCTGATACAACTTGTGGACTTGCTCGGCCGTCAGATTGCGAAAATAACTCTCAATGACACCGGTATGAGAAGATCCGGTTTTATGAGCCCATCCGATTTGGAGATCTATTCCAACTTGCTGCAGTGGTCTTTTGATTTCCTTGTCGAATTTCTCCATCCTCACAATTGCATCAAAATTAATGCTACATGGAGAACAAAGCCGTGTGACTGGCATCCAGTGCTCATCGTACCTGACAAATTGAGGAAATATATAATTTAATTGAGAATTATTTGATCATAATGTAATAATGCTAATTTACTCATACGATTATTATTATACTTTTTCACCGGAGTTTTAATAAGATAGTTTACAAATTCTGTCCACGTTGGCTCCCGTACAGTTGAATTGTCCAGTGGTGTGGCCACCATGAATTTCCCAAATGTCTGGTAATAATATCCATCTCTGTTGATTGAAGTGCAAATGATTAAATTAGAGATACAATCTTACGTCAATACTAAATTACAAAGGGTAAAATAAATATAAATAAATAAACGAAATAAAAAGAAAGAAATAGATTATATTTATATATATTATTTAAATAAATGAAAGTAAATAAATATAAACCTAAACTGAAGATCCCTGTCATAGCTCTCCAATTTATCCCGATAAGCACTCAGAATTCTTTCAAAAGGGTCCCTGGTAACCATAAATTTGAACGTGGTGTTCATTTTTCGTAGCATTGCTTTAGGGGCTACTTGAGGGTAGAAATCTCGTAAAATTCTATGGATTTTGTCCGAACTATTGTACTTGTTGGAACCAGCCAAGCGAAGGAACATTTTAGTTAAAGTCGTAGAGCCAGCTTTGGGAACCTTACACCAAATCAGGCTTTTACGAGTCTTTTTGTCTTTGTAGTAGTACATGTAATTCCAGTTGATCCTGACCGGATTTTAAAATAATTTTAAATTATGTTTTAAATAATAACCAATTTATTTTTAAATAAAAACAAATTAATTTAACAGTAATAGGTAAATTAATGAATACTAAAATAATTTAATTGTCATTATAATAAAAATATAAACAAAATGATTCGTATTTCGCATCATATTTTCATTAATGGATGGAATTAAAAAAGAATGAATATTAACAATGCTTACCTCTCACGCTGCGGAAATTGCCAACAATTCGACCGCGCCTGAACAGACCGGAAGTTTATCTCATGGAGCCCCGGAATTGGCATCCAGCGAGATAAACTAGTTAATGAGACAATGGACAAAGCAAATGTGAGGAGTACTATTAATATAAATAGATAGAAAAAGACACTTTTTAGTTCTATTCTTCCCTTTTTACCCGTTCTCGTTGTTGTTGTTGTAAAAGCGAACATTTTAAACCTTCACGTAATAATAAATAACATTCTTTTCGATATTTCTCACAATCAGCGTTGAACTTATGGCTTGTTCAGGATAAAGATTAGCGACAGGGTCGACGGAAGATTGTATTTGAGCATGCATCTCCATTTCCTCATACAACATCCTTAAAGCTCGTCTTCAGTCACGACATGAGCTTTCGTTTAAATGACTTGAGAACCGTTACTTACGTTGAATTCATAATTAATTCTCTTTTTTCAATCCATAACATCTTATAAGTATTATATACCTACAATACACAGACCTATTTTTCAGATGAGCTAAAAAAATAATTTAAAAATGCAAATATTTTTACAAGTCAAACGAACGACCGAATTACATATGTGTATGTATTGCTATATTATATGGGATGCTTATGTTTGTACATGCAGTACATCTGCATGCAGCTTTATGCTCTTCCCCGTATGAAATCTCATTTTAGAGCTAATTATAATATACATTGGTGGTTTATGTGTTTTAGTTGTGGAAGCTTCTTATTCTATAGCTTACCTTTTAGCTTATATACTCCGAAAATGAAAATACTTGTATTATTATTTCTTTGCTGCTCTTTTTAATCAGTCCATTGAGTCCATGCGGCTTTGCCCAAAGATCAACGACCATATTGTCATCAAATATGTGCTATTGTTATTATATAGCTCGGACATACTAGTTCAAATATTCATGATATCTACCTACAATGCAGTTTGGAGATGAACATTGGTGTCGACCAAAATTTACAATAATTATTATATAGAAACATAGAAAGAAGTGCATCAGCATCTATAATCAAGTCGCTTTAGACTTGCAATAATTGCACTAATTACTAAAGTGTCATCTTTATTAAAATTACCTGGATGAGTATTTGTGCATTAAGTCTCTTCATTTGAAGCCGCTCGGCAAATTGCATTTAGTAAAATGATGCATAATATTATTGATTTTTTTAGTGCACATAATACATTTTTAAATACACAATGCAAATGTCCTATACATATGTCAGATAAAGGTAAAAGAGATCTTAAAAAGGAAAAAAGCTTTTGAAAAAAATATGGAGTGAAAAAACATTTAATTTCGGCTTAAAAATGCAAAAAAGTGTACGCAGGAATATTATACTATATATAGTATGTATATTATTATTATATATAATTTATTAAAAAAATTGTGTATACAGTTACAGTATAGATGTTTCATTTTAATTCAATACAAAAATAATGCCATCGTACTTCTACATACAGTTTTTAAAATCTTTTTTTGAGTGTGCCATTCACTGTATATGTAAATATGTATTACCTACCTCGTTTTAAAACTGGCAAATTATATTGTTTATTTTATGCATGTGAGCATCTTTATTTCCAGTGTATGGATATCGGCCTTGTAAATACATAATAATAATGAGGTACTCCAAAAGCGTTCTGCTATATGGTATAACGCACGGTATAAAAATAATAATTATTATAAAAAGCAAAAATATGGGTTAATGTTCATACAGTGTTCGTTATGTAATTTTGTACTTCCATATGATTGCATGTTTTTGCCTCGATTGTGTGTCGATTTAAACTTGACTTGAGTTAAAACAGATGATAAAAGTCAGATATGCATACCGGCTTTGATTTTATTGTTTCACTATTGTATGTGTATGTACATTTCGTTCAAGGTAATTTACAATACGCGTGTAAACTTCAAATTCGTGTACTGTGAGAATTCCACCACTTTCTACTAACCCCTTTTAAAATTAAATCATTATTGTTACTTTATAGAGCTACCCAACGAGTTTGACTGTTACTGTAGAGCTATATGTTTTATAGAATAATGTAGCATTATTCTTGTATTTGTTGGATGCCAGTATTCCACAGCAGTGTATAATTGTCCAGTAATTTTAGACATTATACTTATCTATAGCAAAAAGGCATATTAAATTCTGTTTGTATCCGAAATGGTGAATTTTGTGTTCCTCCTTTATTAAAGGAAACTCTGATCCACCGAATCTATTTGGGAATCACATATTAATTTAAGTATACAGTATACGACATACGACAGTATTATCTCGAAATTCCCCACAATGGTGCGTACTTTAAGGATTCCCGTTGGCAAAAACACTTCTCGTAAGTAAATATTGTGTTCATATACTATTTGATAATGTAAAGTACTGTGAAAATAAATGCTAAATGGGATCAGCAATGATTTCTTACGTAGAAATAATATTGTAACCAAAATTATGACAGAAATAATAAAAATTGCAATACAAATTACGTCAATATTTTCGCAAAATTAAATAGAAAATCTACTAAAAACAGTAATACAAATTGTTGGGAAAATCAATAGAAATAGCAAAAAAGTAGCACAAATTTCAATACAAGTTGTAAGTTGTAATACAGATTGTAGAAAAATTGAAATCAAAATTTTAGAAAAATTGCAATCGAAATCGTAGCAAAATTGAAGCAACATTGCAATAAAAATTTTGGATAAAATTGCAATACTTCAGAAAAATTACAATAAACATTTTAGAAAAAAATACAATAAAAAGTTTCAGAAAAATTAAACTAGAAAATGTTATACATAAACTGTATAGCAAAAAAATAAATGGAATTTTAGCAATAAAAAATGTAGCAAACATTGAAATAAAAATTGTATCAGATTGTACTGTAAATTATAGTCTAAATTGCAACAAAAATTTTCCTTAAAAGTTCAGTATAGATAAAAGCAAATAAAATTTCAGTAAATATAACAATAGAAATGAACCAAAATGAAAATGTTGCCAAATTATTCGATATGTACGTATATGCAACATATGCAATGAAAACGTCAAAAGTGTTAAAGCATACAAAGGACGTTATTATCAATCACGTCAGAAAAGTGGAAAAGTCAAAGGATGAGAATTCGAGCAAAAAATCAGGACAAAAGTTGCGCAAACCCGGATCACCTTGTATTTAGTATATTTCATATACAGTGAAAAAAAACCGGATCCGTCCCCACAACATAAGACTCAAATTAATAAAATAAATTATTAAAAATGTCCAAAAAGAAAAATTGCATGGCTATAAATCCACTATATACAAGTAATATAAATATCACACAATAAAATCAAAAAATATTTAAAATATTAATTTCAACGAAATATGTGTGAAGCTCGCATAATATTTAGTTGGTCATCCAATACTTTCCTTGTAATTCAAATGGAACACACCTGTAATTAAAACTTTCGCAATGTATAAAGAGCAAAAGCAAAGGATTGCCCAATGCCAATCCATTGACAATACGATTAATTCGGCTCTGCGGCACTTTTCCTTGATGATTATTTCCTCTGTAGTAACTTGACGCGGGAGGTTTAAATTATTTGTGTCAAATTTTAGAAGAGACAGGGAGACCTGCGGCCGAGGGCATCTCCGTTTAAGCTGAAAAATAAAATTTATATAAAAAAAATGAATTCTGAAATTAAAACTGAATTCAAAATAAATTCATAGTTTAAATTGTAATTTATTTAAAAATAGCAATAAACACGGAGAGCATAAGCCAAATGAGGTTTTATCCACTGTTCTAATGAATTAAATCTTTACTTCCAAAATCCAAAAAGGTGTGTTCAGTGTACTATTTTAGATGTTTTTATTGTAGTTGTGCTGTAACATTTTAGGATAGAAAAAAAAATCGATTTGGATTTTAATTTAAGAAAGGCAATTTTAGATGTTTTCAAGCATTTAGTTATTTTATTTCGCTGGATTCCCTTGCTTTTAAATTATTTTCCAAGGGATATTAATTTGTAAGATTTACTGATAATTTATGCATTTAAATAGTTTGGGATCAGAATGAAATATTTATAACATAAAGAACTATTTTAATTGTTTTTGTTATTATTTTTTTGATGATTTAGTCATGGGAGGTGGTGCAGCTGACAAGCGAAGTTTCTTTGCAAAGACGGTAGAACATCTTGCACGATGTCTAGCTGTCATACGCCCCACTCCGTGGGAGAAGGTGAGCAAATAATTGACATTTTATGTTTTATTTTTGCTGTAGTAATGAATGTAATATTTCAACTAATTAATGATATAGTGATTGGGATTGTTTAGTAGTCAATAATATTTTGATTGCAGGTGACTCGTCTGTTCGACTTGTGTCCGAAGCAGAGTGCCAATGGAGTGTTTCGGCTGGATGAAAGATCTCACGATGCTATAGTTGCTTTAGGAATTTACTTTATAGAGTCGGGACTTCAGCATAAAAACCAAATTTTAAAGTACCTTTGCGAATTGCTGAAATGTTTGCCGCGATCTCAGTGGACATTGCGGAGATACGACAATGAGAGTAAGGAGATGTACTTAACGAATGTTAAAGCCAGTGTCACTACAGAAATCATTAGTCTATAGTTATTTCTATGGATGTAATAAACTGATTTTGGTTGTGAATGATAGAAATTCCTATGGCCGAAAAACTGGCTTTTATCCTCACAACTCTTCTGAGTGATGTGGCCATTTTATCGGAGCCCGACAGAAAAAGTTTAATAGCGCTTCAGCTGGATGTTTTGCAAAGACTAGGCGAATCCATTACCGCAGATCTTCTGAAATCTGATGCTCATGTTGATATCCATAAAAGAGGTAATTTTGTCGGAACACTTTGCAAATAATGAATGTTCAGGAGATATACATTAAATATTTGGTGCTTGCAGAAATGGTAGTGGATGTATCCTTACCTGTGTTTTTGGGGATTGGGAGAGCGTTTGGGCGATTTGTCGAACCGGAGAGTAGCATTACTTCCTTGTTTTCTTTGATATTTCCGAAACCTTCCCCACCGTTATTAGAAAAAGCTTTACGCGAACAGAAGCAAGCTAAAAGAGTGCAAAATTTTCGCTCTGTAATACCACGATCTCTTTCTTCTTCTTTTGGAGTTCCTGTTTCTAGCGAGGCGCCCAACCATATCAGCAGGTATGTGCATTTTAAAGGGGTTTGTAATATGCCTTTATATTTTCTGATATACGCAACGCTTATTTTTAGGGGCCCGATATCCCTTGTAACGACAGAGGCTATTGATTACTCCACAATATTTTTTCGAAAAGTTGGATCATCGTATTCATCGCCAAAAGGAGACAAAATTCTCGTTCAATTTACTGTAGCGCAACTGCAGGTAACTAAAATTGAATCATTTATGCGATGTCTGATTGAAATCTCAACTGACAAAAAATTATTAGAATCAGTTTGGTGTTGTTTTTTAAATTTTCTAATTGTCTCTTGTGGTTAACTTCTTAGATAATATTGTCGGTTGCGAAAGGACTGCTAGAAAATCCTGTCGTACTCAACCTTTTGGATAGTTGGACTGCTGAAGTCCGTGGTATACAAGGAGATTCTGGGTCACAGTATAGGCAAGTGCAAGTTATACCCGTTATTGTCAAATGGTTTTCAGTATTGGTGATTCAATTTTGCAATTTCTTACTACACAGGTCTGTTAGTGAGATTTTGAACTTGGTCATGGTTTCACTTCTGAAAGAATGTCTTCAAAGGCACCAGGAGCTACCTGCCCCTTTTACTAAAGAAGTACAGGAATTTGTTAAAGGGTTGTTTCTTTCAGGCCAGACTGAGCTAATGAGATATTCAAAGAAACCTCCAGAGGTACATAATTTCAACCATTATTACTGTAGCCTGTACATACACATCTTGATTTTAGTTTTGACGATCACAGGAAATAGAAGGCCATGATGTGAGCAAGCGTTGTGGAAAGTTCCGGATGAATGTTCAAGCCAATGCCAACTGTGTAGAACTATTAGTTTGGGCTATCGGAGATGAAACCGGTAAGCGTTTGTAGAAATATTTAATGGTTATTTTATCACTTTACATGCAAGGTTTAATATTAGCTCGGTGTAAAAATTTAATACTCTTTATTTCATATCATGAAAATGGTTTCGAAGGCAGTTCCAATATCTTAATGAATGTTTTATAGTGACAAATAACTTATCGTTTATAAATGAGGTTCTATTAATTGGGTTGGGATTGGGATACCATTCGTATGCCCAAGATTCTGGAGAAATCAACAGATGGTCAAGTATTTTACGCAAGTTATATTATTGTGTTTAAACTCATTGCAAAAGTAACCAGAATGATTTTGAAACGCAATAACAAATAATTGATTTGGAAACATTTGTGGTTTCTTAACCATTTTATTTGTTTTGCTGCACATTTCGTGATTATTTTCCCCCAACCTGCAATTTCTAAACACATTGGTTTAATGTGAGCGTGAAGTCTGCACTTTTGTGAAATTAAACAGTTTGATATAGATAGAATTTATGTTTCACTAAAAGTACAACCTAATTCATGAATATGTTTTCAATTAAAATACTTGTAGTGTACATATAGTAATTATACTGTTGTTTATGGTGCCTATAGTTATGCTTGCATTCAAGAAACTTACTAATGATGGCTAGTTTAACGTCAGCGTTTTGTTTGCGAAGGTTAATAGTACAAAGTCAACAAAATAACATTATTATTTCAGGAGCCGATAGTTTGTGCAGTCGTTTGAACGAAAAAATCAATGACATACATGCAAACAAGTTGGCGTTGGCACACATGCCACTTTTGGTTGTATGTTTAGAGGTAAGAACAATTTTTGGAAGGGGAAGCTTGCTCGAATACACTGAATAAAATTTTAGTTACCCTTGTTGTTACATTGAATTTGCAGGGTTTGGGTGGTTTGGCCACTAAGTTTCCTACAATTGCGTCGTCTAGTATTCAGTATTTAAAAGAGTTTCTTGTCAACCCTTCTCCCATACTGGTTCGGTTATACGACAAGAGAGCTAACAAAATGAGTAAGTTATTTATTACAACATTTACTTAATTACAAGCGTATAAATGAACTATAGAGACCTTATGTTGCATTTTTATTATTTTGTAGAATCTTCAGAAACCGGTGTCGATGGAATCAAAGACACAGTCGAACCCGTGAAGAGGGAGACAACGGAAGCATTTCAAAGGCTTAGGGATGTCGCCATTGAAAATTTGTGCCAAGCTCTTAAATCTGGCCTGTCTATGGACCCCAATTGTGTACAAGCCTTTTTAGCATCTGTCTCCAATCGAGTATTCACAGCAGAGAAAGAATGCAGGTAGGGAAAGACAAAAATGGAGAAACCATGGTCATTTGTATGGAATTGTTAAATAATTTATTTGTATGTGGTATGCAGCTCTAAGGAAATGGACAATTCTCCTACCGATAATGATTCTCTGTTAGTTCTGACAAATACAATTGTCATGCTTGGTCACGTTGCCATTGCCCTTAAAGAAACCCCAAAAACAACAGAATCAGTATTACATTTCTTACAACAACGCGTCGGCAAAATGCCTCAGGATTTGGACGTGCTCATCATTGATCAACTGGCATGTATCGTGATTGCCAAGTGTGAGGTAAATGAGTTTCTGCAATTCTCTTCAAATGTAAATTATTACTTATCTACTATCATGATGTTGGTTTCGGTTTCAGACTCACGTGTACGAGGAGGTCATGAAGATGTTTTACATGTTCACACTGGAATCTAGTTTAGCTGCGTATTCACAAGTATACGATGAGAGGAAGTATCGCCATACCAGTGGAGCAGTGATGAATGCATTGGCCAACATTGCCCTGTATCTTGAAGGGAGTGTTTTAATGAACGATTTGTTGGTGCGGCTATTGGAACTTTTCGTCCAGCTTGGTTTAGAAGGCAAAAGAGTAGCTGAAAAGTCGCCGGCCACTATGAAAGTCAGTGCTTCTTTATATTTCGAAAAATAAGTTTGAACAAACTAGTTTTATAAGTCCCTCATCGGAGCTCGAACTGAGCTGACGGCTCTCTGAGCTTGCCCCTCACTTTAAAGTTCATAACTATTTAACTGCCATGTACCCAATCTTCAGCTGTCCTTGTATTGCTTGATAATCGGATCGGTGGATATGTTAAGGCTAGTACGCATGGTACTATTGATATAACATGGGCTAGTGCTGAGTGCTCTAGCGAGATTAGGGTTTTAGGATAAACAGATTAATTAGACTGTAAAGTCTGATTATCCGATCAATCCGTGAAGTAAAATGCACAGTGTGCAATTAGCCATAGATTATTGCATAACACGGTTGCTCAGGGGGCATGATGTATAATCTGATGAATTATTTTGTTTTTGAATCAGGCATCTGCGTCTGCCGGTAATTTGGGGACCTTGTTACCTGTCATTGCTCTCTTGATGAGACGTATTCCGCCGGTGATGGATGTGAAGCCAAGACTTCAGAAACTTTTCAGAGATTTTTGGCTATATTGTATAATTATGGGTTTTACTGCACCTCAAACTAATAATGCACTCTGGCCAAATGAATGGTATGAAGCCGTTAAAGAAATCGCATCTAAAAGTCCATTGCTTATATGTAAGACGAGTCTCAGGTCGGAACTACGAGAACTTCAGTACACATCAGCTCTTCGTTCAGATGCAGTCTCGCCGGTTAGTGCTTTCTCTTCAAACTGGTTTGCTCAGCTCAACAGTTTGTTTAATACTTCTTTATTTTCTAGGTTGAACTGCAAGAATTTAAAAACAAAATTATGGCATTACTTGATAATCCACCAGAGGTTGCTCCTATAATTAAAAATTTACCGTTCCCTCAATGTGCTTATATTTTATCTGTGTACTGGCTGGAAACGTTGAGAGTAGAAACTGTTGCGAAGCCAAGTTTTATGGAGATTTTCGAGTATTTGTGCGAACCATCGATTCAAAAAGATAAGCTGGGCTTGTGGCAGTGTATTGCCAGGTAAGTTCGACATGTATGACTAATATCCGTAAATAATACTACCATTTGAATGATCCTTGTACATTGTGACAGATTGATTTTTCTCAAAACAGTGTGGGCGAGAGAGTTTTCCATAAATTTTTGGACGTTATGGCTACTAAAGATACGGTCGCAAATAGAGAATCAGAACTTGAAGTTCATGCACAATTCCTGTTGGTTAGATTCAATCATATTCATAGACAAATACGACGGGTGGCTGATAAATTTCTGTCCGGCTTGGTTGACAGGTACATATGATTTCTTAAGTAAAGTATGGATAATAAGTGCTGTTTAAATTTTAACTCTGTGTACTACTTTTGTAGATTTCCACATCTTCTGTGGAGTAGAACGGTATTACACACAATGTTAGATGTGCTGGAAGTACTCTCTGTTAGCCTTACTCTAAATCCAAACGTTAATAATCTCCCATTGGATATACCTAATACTCCTTACCGTCTTCAGTTGATGGATAACCTAGAGGCCAGAGAGGTGAAAAAAATAATATTTTATTACGCAGTTGTTTGCATGTGGTTCACGTTTATTTATTAGCCTTTGTTACCATTTGAAAAAATTACGGATTTTCTTATATTCTAATTGAACAGACAATAGTTAGAGATTATTCGGATCGATGTGCTAGCTTTCTTCAAGAGGCGCTTAAATGGGCACCTCAAGCTACAAGGTCTCATTTACAAGAATATATAAACTTACATAGTACTGAAGCTATGCAGCATCACTCAGGCATAGCTTTGGCAGCAGAAAGTTTGCTCAAGTATACCGGAAGAAATACACTGTCCGAACCTCTACCGGTAAGAGCTTATTTCATTTGAATAATATGTGCCCGTTAGCCAGATATGCGGTTCTCAAGTTTAAAATAATTTCTCAGGATATTACGCTGGATAAAAGACCCGAGTGCACGAAATCATCTCTAGCAAAATGCATGTCATCATTGGGTCTCCGAAGTCGTTACATGGGTCAAGTGCAAGGGTTGCTACGAGCAGAGCCCCTTAGTCAAATCTGCAGTCGATTAATGACTATTTTAACGGAGAACGAGGCTTTAAGGAAACATGTACCAGATGATCGATTCGAAGACAGTTTGTGGACAACCACGTCTTTACTTATTTCATGTGAAGGTGCACTACTAGCTAAAAATTTATTTTCTAGTAGAAACTATCTGCAAATGGGCAGTTTTCGTATACAGTTTTATGATCAATAATATATTTTAATATATATATATTTCCTTTTAGGTTTACACCGCGGTTTGCTACATGCTGTGTGTTGGGCGCCAGTTGCGAAATTCACCGAAAAGATAGTTATGACAGCTTGCGAATGCTGGCAATGGTTACTGTCAGCCAGAAGTGACTTAACGCTGCCATTTTTACAAGAAATGTTGGGTGCCTGGCAGGTATTATTTCTAACACCTCTTTTATATGATTACGAGAATATCTCGTATAATCTTTCTTCTATCTTTTATTTTGTTATTCACAGTGTACTGTTGAAAGGAGGATGGGCATCTTTGCTCCAATGTGTAAACTAGATAGTCCCCTAGCTGCGTGCGAAGGATGTAAATTGAAACATGAAAACCCGTTGGTGGGACCCCACGACACTTGGGTCAACTTTATTTGCGAACTAGTAGAAAATAATAAGTCCTGTAGTGATGACGTGGTGGAAATGTTTATTTATTTAATTCATCGTACGCTGCCTATGACAATTGGCGAAAAAACCTATTTAACTCGGCACGTTCAAGCCATTCGTCCAAGATTCAGACTCCTTAGTTGTGCTTTAACATTGCTGCAAAATGATTCCATGAGGCATTCAGCTTTAAAGAAAGCAGTTGTTAGAGAAAGAATCTACTGTGCTTGTTTTGACTACTTCTGTCAAGAGTATGCATGCCCTACACAAGATTCTACGGTTCTTCGCATGGATCTTCATGCTGTCATGAAGTTTTGGCAAATTTTACACAATGACAAAAAATACATTCGACCTTTGAATTTGTCAACAGTAGACAATAAAACACTTCGCTATCCAAGTGCAACTTTGGTAAGAAATGTGCTGCTTACCTTTTTCATTTTAAGTTTTCAAATCCGTAATATTTATGGTTGTCAGACTATCTATTGCATTTTCCTTTTCCTGATTAATGTCTAGACAAAAGATAGTCATCCGACAGCCACAGCTAGTGAGATTCGATTCGGTGACGGGTGGATGAATACTATGTACAAACATTCGAATTCAAACCCTGTACCTCTGTTTAAAAAGAGAAAAGAAAAATACGAAAAGGATTCTGTGAAAGAGTATATAAGGAAACGAAATCTCATTTTGGAATTACTGGCTCAAGAGGTAAATGCTTTCAAGTGTAAATGTTGTTTTTCTTAATCTTCAATGTAGTCCCCAGTTTAATGAGTGTCTGGTTTAAAGATCGATATTTTAATGGCTTGGCACAATCCTCTAAACGCCGCTGAGCTTCTGGTTGCTGGTGAAGCTACAATCAACACATGGAGACTCATGAAATCTTCAGATAAACAATGGAGAGATTCTGTTAGACTTGCTTGGGAAGTAAGTCCTGTTATGGCAGTTTATATGCCGAAGAGGTTAAAATCACCTGAAAAGTCTGTGATAGCCGATGAAGTTTCGAATCTTGTCCGAACATTCCCAGACACGATCATGCATATATCAGAGGCTCAAATGTATTTGGTTACTACAGATGTGGTTCTTAATGATTCTCCAGAGGTAAAAGTCTCACATATCTTGACTTGAAAATTGCATTCAGAGTTTAATTTTCGAGCAAATATTAGTGTTATGTACCTGTGCTGCACATATACGGTTATGTTTTACTCGTTTTCCAGCTCTCCTCTTTACTTAACTGGTCTTCTTGTTCACCTATTCGAGCGTTGTCGTTCTTCAGCAGACAGTTCCCTCCTCATCCAATTACAGCGCAGTATGCTGTAAGATCTTTGAATTCATATCCAGCTGATGCAGTTTTGTTCTACATTCCACAACTGGTTCAAGCCCTCAGACATGATACGGTAAACTATCTTTAAACTTAACTCTTCTAGCATTGTACAATATAACAACGTGTAATATGCAACCATATATTTCTCAGATGGGATATGTAGCGGAATTTATCAAAAAGATTGCACTAAGATCACAACTGGTTGCTCATCAACTCATATGGAATATGCAGACTAACATTTATTTGGATGAAGAAGGCCATGAAAAAGATCGTAATACTATACTTACTTAACATATTATTTCCATCTGTGCAGTGACATAATTAGTTATTCTCTTTTGCAGCTACACTTGGGGACACTTTAGAGAGTTTGATTGGAGCAATTTTATCGTCATTGTCTGGAAGAGCAAAAGATTTTTATGAGAGAGAGTTTAGCTTCTTTGAAAAGGTAACGGGTATATCGGGTGTAATAAGAAAATATCCTAAAGGACCTGAAAGAAAGAAGGCATGCTTGGAGGAACTGGCGCAAGTTGTAGTTAAACGAGGCTGCTACCTCCCTTCGAACCCTGAAGCTCTAGTAATAGATATTGATGCCAAAAGTGGAACACCTATGCAGAGGTTACACAAATGAAGAATTTACATAAATCCAACAATAAGCATTGCTTATAATTAGCTGGTGTTGAATTCGAAGTTTCAGTATTTCTCTTCTTCTTATATTAGTGCTGCTAAAGCTCCTTTCCTGGCCCGTTTTAAAGTAAAACGGTGCGGTATCAAAGAAGTTGAATGTGCTGGTTTGGGTGATCCATCTACAGCGTCTGAAAGTAACAATGTGCAAAACGATGCCAACTGTACCAGTTCTAGCATGAATATGGAAGTTTGGCAGGCAGCCATTTTCAAAGTCGGAGACGATGTTCGGCAAGATATGCTAGCTCTACAAGTTATTTCCTTATTCAAAAATGTTTTTGATCAAGTTGGACTTGACCTTTATCTGTTCCCTTACCGAGTTGTTGCAACAGCACCTGGAGTAAGTTCTATGCCTGATGTGTTAGTATTCACGTACGCATCCTCTCCAAGTACTCCACTGATTTATAAATCAACATTTTTCCTGTTTATAGAATGGTGTCATTGAATGTGTACCTAACGCAAAATCAAGAGATCAGCTTGGACGGCAAACTGATGTAGGGTTATACGAATATTTCTTGAAGCAATACGGAGACGAAGATACTCGAGCGTTCCAGGACGCTCGTCGGAATTTCATTAAATCAATGGCTGCTTACAGCGTCATTGGTTTCCTCTTACAGATAAAAGATCGACACAATGGCAATATAATGTTAGATGGCGAAGGCAACATTATTCATATTGGTGAGTACAATATCTGTAAACATACATATGTAGTTCGATGGTCCTTAAGCACAATTGATTATAATCGTATTCCAATTTGACAGATTTTGGATTCATGTTTGAGAGTTCGCCGGGTGGTAACCTCGGATTTGAACCGGATATTAAACTGACAGAAGAAATGGTTATGGTAATGGGAGGCAAAATGGAAGCACCTCCTTTCAGATGGTTCATGCACTTGTGTGTGCATGCATACTTGGCTGTTAGGTAATCCTGTACTTTAAAATAGAGGAAATGCTGTATGCAGATGCTTCGATAATGATAAGCGTTTTGGGCCAAATTGTGTAATTCATTTTATACTCGTTATATTACAGACCATATTGCGAGTCAGTCATATCACTGGTTTCGTTGATGCTGGACACACGACTTCCGTGCTTTAGAGGGCAAACGATCCGTCTTCTCAGAGCTAGATTCTGCCCTCAAGTTAGTGAACGCGAAGCGGCTACTTATATGATGAACGTAATCAACAGCTCATTCCTGTCGATACGTACGAAGACTTACGATATGATCCAGTTCTATCAAAATCAAATTCCGTATTAGGTCAAGTAAGACAATGAGTGCTTTCCCTTATGTCCAATTAAATTGGCACGAATAATTAAATGTTTTAGTGTTCCTGTAAGAGTTGCGACCTCGAATGTTTATCACGTTATAACGCCGTTAACTTAGCTTTGCCTAGATAGTATTATCTTATACCATGTGTCTCTTTATTTCCTGATTTCGTGTACATGTGACAAGAGTCGTAAGAATTATTTTTCAGTTAAACTTTTATTTGTATTGGAATAATTTTGCTTACAATTTTAAATTTGGTCTACCCGTTCTTTTTGGGTCATGTATATGATGTGTTCAATGATGATCCTACAGAAGAGTGTTGTCAGCTCGATTGCTATTAAAATGTAATGAATCTGATTCAGTACGTACTATTCTGTGATCCCAAGTAATGTTTAATTGTAAAAATGCTTTCCCACTATTATTACAAGGTGTTGCTACATTAAGCATCTTGCGCCTTTTAGTAAAGGTCTTATTCTTTCCCTGTACAATATTTTTTTGAAAAGTGGGGACAAATTCTCATGCATTGGGTGCATGTGGTAACATGAAATTAATTTTTCGAGGGATTGACTCATTCCCAAAAGTCATGTACAATAATAATAACGTTGAAAATGTAGCTGGCGACATGGACGTAATAATGAAATAAATGTAGTTCCAAGGAGAGTGAGACCATTGCTTTTATTTGTCAAAAAAATTCATTCTGTGGTGTAAGCACACATTGCACCATAAGCATTTTGATAAATTGGGTGCAAGTAATACCATTGGCAATAACCTTTGGTATTTCTTGAAACTATTTATTAAGTGGTTAATACTTGTGTTATCACAGATAACATCATCTTTAATAACAACTTCCTATGTATAGATAAGTATTATATGTACTTCAAGCATGTCTAACCACTTGCGATTACATAACACCGGTCAAAACAATCAAACATCACATATAGTTTAAATAATATAACATATTTTATATAAAACAATAACTGGAGAGAAGTAACAGCAAATTAAAAGTTTTCTAGAGGCCGTAGTAACCTGCTACTTAACAGCTTACTCATTGAATCTATTTGCTAATTGGGCAAGAAGGGTTAAAATCAGGTCCAGCAGTAATATCAAGCTTTAAAAATATGACTACGTATCAACGCTCCATATGCAGTATTTGATGCATATTTTAATTTCTCATAATCAGTAACGATTTTTCAAGATGTACGACCCCTAATAACCAAAGGAACATTTATGTGCTTTAAAACAGTGCAGTGGTTTGATAACAGTACAGTAAACAAGTTTCGTTACTGACTATAAATAGCTTCTATAGTACAGATAAAAGAGATTCCAAGTTCGCCCTGCGAACAATTTAGTGCTATTGAAGCTAAGTACTTCCATTACTGCCATTTTTAATTTTGACTGCGCCATCACCATTCGCATTGGTTCCATTAGATCCATTCGTCTGCAAGAGCTTCTGCTCCAAAACCTTCATTTCCAGTTCACGAGTTGTGGGCGGCGGCACCGCCCAGGATTGAAGTTCACTGCTGCCAAAGAGGAGATATACGAAGGATCCAAACATGCAAATTCCAGCAGCCACATAAAACACTACCAGCCATTCTTCTCTTGTATCATTTGGAGTTAGGTATGACACAAGCGCTGGACACAGGAGTCCAGTTGCTACTCCGTAGGTATTCATAACACCTGTAAGAATACCCGCATATCTCGGTGCCAGTTCAAAAACGCTGAATAAGTAGCCACCCATCATAGCAAATTCGATAAATGCCTGTCCAGCTGCTATGGCTAAAATCCCACCCAGGTAATGCTTGCAGGTGAGAAAATATACACATAGAAGAGATATCCCCGGAAGAAATGTACCTGTTTAAGATGTAGCATGTTAATATATAGTATTTAAACCTCGTGAATGTTCAATCATAAGTCTGTTAAAATACCTAGTGTGTTAAATATTTTCCTCAGTGTTGTAATGGAGCACAAGTTCTTCGATCGCATAGAATCAAAAAAACGTCCGACGCCCAAATGTAATATAAGCATTCCCACATATGGGAGGGATGAAATCAGACCGTTCTATTGTATATGTACACCCAAAATCATTAGTTAAACAATTGGTGGACATCAGAATTTGATAACAAATGTCGCTTTACCCAGTTTATACAAATTACAACTGATACGACCTACACGCATTCAACACAGCGTGCGTAACTGACGGCTATAAACGTTACTTACAGTGCTGACATCCATGTACAGGACTTCCTTCATGAACGTTGGCAAATACATAGACAACGTTTGGAAACCCCATAAAGTACAGAAATGCGCTACATGCATAGCGTTAACGGGTAGAGATATAAATATCTTCAGCCATGGGACACGGAGTTTCTAACAGATACATAGTTGATTAAGAAAATATTTGTTGATATAATTTATCACGGAGTACATATGCATTAATATGTATTATATTATAAGTAGATGAAGAAACTTAAATCACCCTTTTCGAATTCAATTCAACTGAACGGTGCTTCTGAAGAAAAAGCAGTTCTTCTTGGGAGATCCGTGGATGATTTTCTGGCCAGTCGTATAGAATGAAATACGCCAGAACGCACCACAATACACCAATTCCGCCTAAAATAAACATTTTCATATTGTAATTATAGTAGAATTTAATACCATTACACCGTTTGGTAGTCTTTACAATGGTTTTACTTTCCACAAGTTATACAATAATTATTTAAGTTCTCACCAGTTATATAGAATATAAATGCCCAACCAAGTTTCTCACAAATTAATGCGCATAATGGAAATGTTAATACGGCGCCAACTGAAAATCCACCGTAGGCTATGCCCATAAGGAAACCTCTTTCGTTAGGATCCGACCTAGTGACACAACGAAGTTGGCATTTAAAAGAAAAAGATAAGTATTTAAATTCAACAAGATGGTTTTTTTTAATTATTTCCCTTATATTGTAACTGAAACTAATAAAAAGCTTAAGTAACGGTCGAAATGGTTTTTCTTACCATCTAACTGAGATGACGTTTATACATGGTAAAGTCAACCCCTGGAATAAATGGAACGGTTATAATTTTATGTCAAGTACGTACGTTTTTATTTGTAAATGGAGTTATTCCCCATAGGAAATTTGCAAAGTAAATATTACATACAAATAAATATGCTTCTAAATAAGGCATCCAAATAGTGTAGCTTACGTGAGACAATCCCTGGATAACTCGAAGAGCAAATAAGTACTCCGTTCCTAAGCGAGCAGCGAAGGGATGGATAATTGTGATAATACTGAATATAAGACTGGTAATCAACAGAGCATTTTTTCCTCCAAATCGATCGCTTATCCAACCACCAGGTATCTGTAAAATAGACAAAGAATTTCACATTTACTAGAAATTCTTGTATTATCACATTGTACAATGACACCAAAAGTGTTTTAGTTTTCAAAAATATTCAGCAAAAATGAATAGTATGTATATTCAGTAATCATGTTTAATAATGGAATAGTATATTGATGTTAACCTGCAATTAATAAGCAGTTCAAATGTGCGTGAATAACGATTCTTACCACCTCGGTGCCATTTTGCAGATGTAAAGTGTTTCAAATGACCATTTTCAAATTAAAGTCTATAACGTCATCTACATCCCGGTTTGTCATACGGAAATAAATGTCATAATATATATAATAAAATTATAAGTCATCTGTATAGTTGTTGTGACCGCGTGCAAGTAAAAATAAACATTGAATGTAAATGACAAACGTATTTAATGACAAACAATGTATGTACACTATAATAACCGCCCCCCACTTGGTTGATGTAACAATTTGACAGTATTAAATCATGAGCTTAACATTTGTAAATAGCACCTGAGTGAAGACGAAACCATAGAAAAACGATCCCAAAATCGCACCTTGAACGTCCTTGGACCATTCGAATTCTCCCTATGGAAACACAACATCAATTATTATAATGCGTATGTATTCATCGTCAGTCTAGAAAAAATCATTAGCATTTAGAAAAAGCGTACACCTAGACAAGTTTTTACGAACCATTTCCTCCGGCTTCTATCGAGTTTAACTAGTTATGCTAACAAAAGCTCAGTATTCCCCAATGCTCTTGTGCGGAATAATAAGCAAAAACTGACTGAATACTAGTGTTTTATAAATGCTGCATCCTTCCTTTATACAATGTAAACTGTAAAGGAATTACGAACGTTTATTTTTTTGTAGCAAATTAATTTAGAGAGACATTCAAAGATGTGTGACATCATGTTTGCATGTATATGATTAAAATTATTTTCTTGCATCTCATGCAAAAACGCATTAAAATTAATAAATTACATAATGGGATTTTAGGAGCTAAAAATTGGTTCTAATAGGAATTAACTAGAATAAGGCTTACTGTAGGTAACAATATAACACAAGGCTTGGTCTGGGTAACAATATAACACAAGGCTTAGTCTGGGTAACAATATAATAAGGCTGGTTGTAGGTAGACGATATGTATCATTCTTGATCATCATTCTTGAATCAATTCAAAACTAACCTGACGCACCAATCACTCACATGTAACGCATGTTATAATTATTGCAATATAATTACGCTAAGAAAAACATAAAAGACATAGTCACTTGTAAGACCCTATGGACATGGAAGTCAGGATGCACGGGCGCACAAACATGCTCTTCATGTAAATATCAACCTTCACGAAGTAAGATCCTTAGTTAATTTTAATAACCAATGAAAATCCCATAAGCTTACCTCACGTGCCAACGAGCCATTTACTACTCGTAGTGGTTTTTTGCATCCATAGTAATCATCTTCATTTTCTTCGGTCGGGAAAGGCAATGAGAGATTCGTCAGATTTTGAGATTCTTCTGCAGAGAGGTTGTCAAGGATCCCGGCTATATTTGTAATATTGTCGAGGTTTGCGCTTATTGGGCTTTTTACCATGCAGACTAACGCAAAGTTGATATTGAAGCGTTGAAGGAGAAATTGTGTCGTTCCAGTGAGGAAGAGCACAAATATGGCCAGCCGACTTGAGAAGAGTAGGCGAGCTGTAGTATAGCATGCAGAAAATGGTTATTATTGATGCATGAACTTTTCAAAACAACAGGCATTTCTTGCAACTATAATATCACTAAAGGTAACGATTTCCATATCTGAACCAGGTAACATAATGAGCTTCACTCGTCTTATTTAGGATAAAGGAATAATCGTATTCATGTGGAAATGGGAAATACTTTTAATGAGCCATTTTCGCATGATGTTGATGAGTGTATAGCGTTTTCCTCAGATCGTGTCAAGTCATTACGAGTTTGTTTAAGCATTGCTTTGTAGTATATTGTTTTACGTGTTCATTAACTTTATGTGATTATTAAAAATTATAGTGAGTTATATTATCTAACAACTGTTGATTCCCTTATAGTGTAGTAATATGCACTGGCAAAGGAGGAAGCCGCCGACATAGCAATTATCACGTTACGCAAAACTTGCCATATACATATATACGCAATGCAAAATCCTGTATGTACACAAAATCATGGTCAAGTTCAGGGTCTACTCACTGACAACCCACAAATTGTAACGAATACTTATATTTGGATATAGTATTTTAACCTAACTGTCAGTACAATTTTTAATCAATCGTTGTCAATGATAAAATCCATATCCACTAAATACAGATATTTGAGGTCATTGTAAGCTGTAGAACTATTACAGATGTAACTCTACGAGCTGGTCAGTAAGGTTATACTAGGACTTCACGACGAATATGGAATATTACGTCAAGGATTGTCTCGCACGTGGGAGTAAAAATCATTTGGGTACAAGTTTGTCAGTATATTTATAGTAAGAACCTAATTGATATTTTTGTTAATACAAATATTGATTTACTTTTACATAAGTTACAGTAGTACGTAGGATGTAAATGTACTATATTAGTTTTAATAATTTATTCTTATTTATTAATTTTAGTATAATTACTACTACTGTAGAGCTTTGAAAGGGAAATATATTTAACTGTATGAATCTTGTAATTTGTTTTCCAACAATGAAAATTTACTAAAAACACTAACTAAAATAAATACTTTTCCAAAAATAAGACTTCCTCAGCAAAATATCGGAATGCCCTAAAATGAAAAACCACTAATTCCAAGATGCTCTAAAAGGAAAAACGTCAACATTAGAATAACTAAAATTCCGTTCACATACACGTTGTGAACACTTTGAGATCAAAACCGCTGAGTACATCCTGGAACTTTTCTTTTTTGTACATTCTGATATTTCGCTGATGAAACTTCTTTTTTTATTTGGAATAAATAATGAATTACCTTTATTGTCGGTGGTGTTGTTTTCAACATCTTTGGTAGCCATTCCTTATTAGGTACATATATAGGAGATCTTGCAGGGGCACTGAGACACTCTTTGAGTACTTGTTTATCTGTGCAGGGAGTTGAGAAGAGAATAAGTAATGTTAAAATCCAAGCACATGGAATAATGACTGACACACATTTAAAATTCAAGAAGCCGCATACCTCAAATTTGTTGAGAAACACTAAGCCATCTACTCAGTGCAAGATCACGAAGCAAACTGATCTAAAGAGCAAGGTTGGTTTTTATTCACACATATATTAGATTCCAAGTTGTATTGCCTTTTCTCAGCCTGCAGCCATGCGAAGACAAGAAGCCTAAACGTTGAAGATCTTCGTTAAAGCAAAGAGTAAGGAGGTACACTGATTATACTTGAAAGGCATGTGCAAAATGTTCATTGTCTGAAACCAGACTTAACGTATAAATCAGCAAAACGTTCCTGTTCAATGCTTATTATATATTGATTTTTCTTTCATGGCAAAAGTACAAAATACATAAATGTGCTCTTCAGCAAAAACTAACACCGATTTAGTACATGTACGGTGTTAAATGCACAATTACATATGGGAAACATAATTGCAATGCTAACAGCAATACATGGTAAAAATTATGTCCTCACTTAATTCTTGTTTTTGAACGCTGATGATGTTCAAGCAAAATTGCTCTTTACAATAAATACTCCTTGCAATGTAAATAGACATCCCATTACA
This sequence comes from Lipothrix lubbocki, assembly GCA_034696945.1. Lineage (NCBI taxonomy): Eukaryota > Metazoa > Arthropoda > Collembola > Symphypleona > Sminthuridae > Lipothrix > Lipothrix lubbocki. The sequence continues at coordinate 45,334 of JAQGAK010000344.1, forward strand.
TGTGCATGGACTAAATCCCATTAATAATATCTATATAGACTATGTCAAACAGGAATGGCCAATATAAAAATAAATGTTTATCCAGTGATGAAGGAAATTGACAAAGAAGCCGTAATCCCTATACTAGACCATATAATCATGTCTAACGCCTTAATCCTTCTAAGTATTAAGCAATAATAACACTTTGCATACAAATATGAATTCTTAATAGAAGACAGTGACAAGTAGAGATTGTCAAATTGTTTGCTTTAGGGTGAAGTCTAATTTTACGTGAGTATGGTTAGTATATGGCGAATGTATTTTTTGTATTCATTATTAAGTATTAACATACAATCAGTTGAAAAACAACCTTGTAAACATTGTGGATATTTTTTAATTTCGCGTCCCCCGCCCAGATTATTTCAGTTGGGTTATTGTTAAATATTGTATTGGAAGAAGGGATCGTGTCTCTGTAAAGTTTTCGAAAATAATATACTTGGATGATTTAAACACTTTGGACAAGTTTGGACTATGAACGTGTTGATGATTGAATGCTATATACTTCAGCTGGTGTACTTCATAAGAATAACAATACTAAAGATACAGATAGTCACCATTATTAGTATTTGGACTTCCAACGTGAAAACCGGAATAGAATTTTTTAAATATAATTTGAGTAAGTTTAATCGAATTAAAGAGACACTTTAAGCTATTCTGACCATTTCTATATTGAATTGAGTGTACATTTGTATGCACAATGAGATAGTAAATACTTGAACAAAAACAAATGTAGCACCATAATGTAATGTGTGGAACCAAATATTCCTATAATGTTAGTACAGTAAAGTACATACGTCTTACTGCGTTGAGGATAGCGTTTTTTGTTTGACTTTTTTACAGGCCAAACAATTTTATTAATGCGAATTTATTTTACAACAAATTATTATTTTCCACGTTTGATATGATGAAATTTCTGGCTTTGTTCTGCTCACTGGCATATACTAAAACATGAAACGAAACAAGTAAAACGTTGAATACTTAATGATAATTAAAACTTGACAAGTTTAAAAGCTTTCGTTTTGTATTCCAAAGTTTACACTATTTTAAAGAATTATAACAATAACAAAGTTACGCATACTTTAACAAACCGTATTTACAACTAAAAACTAATTAAATGTTCACCTATAAATTGTACCAATAAATTATCACAGATAAATGTCGCATATTCGTGTTGCGTTATGTTTATCCTCTAAACTAATTACAGCGTTTCCAATTACATTGCTGTGGAAAAGTTTGATCATTTTCCCATTTGAAATTAAAACAAATGGTAAGGGCGCATCATAGTGCCAGGGCTTCACAGAAAACGTTGTCATTTGTTCCCCATAAAATTTGAGCGGATGGACATTTACAGATTGAAGCCCGCTTAGTCCCATGAATTTATAAACGTACAATCCTACGGGCTTGGTGAGTACGAGGACATAAACTTGGTTGCCAAGGCGGACAACTTCCATGGAAATTAAATCATACACCGTTAGCTTTTGTAGAAACTGTAGTTCACCACGAGTTGCCAGAAACAGCTAAAAGCATAAAATGCAGTTCATTAACATACTTGCAGAAATCGAAATCCTGCAAAACTTTTTGCTCGTGCAATAAATCTCACATGTACATATATGCATACCTGTAAGTTACTATCTGGTTTAATAGCTGCTTTGCCAGTTTCTCTGGTAGATACCAATGCATACAAGGACTTATCAGCTCGGAATAGTTTCATTGACTTGGAAGATCCATAAAAGTCTGCATTACTAATCTTTGTCAAACTCTTCTCACTCCAAGAATATACTGCAATGATGACTCTAGAAACTGTCTGAAGCAATATTTCCACATCCCCATTTCGCAGTTTGTTTACGTCCAAAGTTCTAATTAAACTGGAGATATTTAATGAAGTTTCTAAAACAAACTTATGGTCCTGCATACTCCAAGAGTAAATGACAATAGACTCGGGGTTTCCGTTGAACACTACGAATAGAGCAATGGATCCTTGTGATTTGTCCTTAACAAGTTTGAAGTCAACAACAGCTCCTGAATTGATTAACTTCTTGGAAGAAAAATTTCCCGTGGCATCGAAAATCGTATAATACAACCCCTCTGTTGTGGTTCTTCCGCAAGCTGATGGACTGGTAGAGAAAACAATAATAGCGGATGCGCTAATTGAAGACTGAACCCACTTGTCAATTGATTCCCCTATCAGGGCAAGGCCGGATTCGTGAAATTCTTCAGACACAGTCGACCATTTGTAAACATGAACAACGCACGTATCCGAACTCACCAAAAGAAACACATTGGCACCTGATTCCAACGTAAGCATATTAGTTACCTGTGTAAATCAAAAGGATTATTGTTACCAAGATGAATTTGTGACCATAATACACAACCTAATGCAGGCAAGGTTGCACTGACCTAATTCCTCCAGCATTTATAAACATACATAGCCATCATCTCGTTATGTAAGTAGTAGGTATTACAAATCAAAAAAATACATTAGGCACTTCAATTGCTCAATATGCCCCAAACTACTCACCTTCTGTTGAGTGAATATGATTTGTTGTTCATCAAATGATTGAAGTTTCAAAGGACTCTTTTCAGCTTCAATCTGTAGTTTTTGGAATGTTTGACAGATATCGTTGAATTTACGTCGCTCGGAATTCAAGACTGCATCCAAATCCCGAACTTTATCCTGGCTGGTTTCAATCACCTGTGTAAAACTCATTCCATCTATGAGACCGTAGGTATCTGAGGAGTTTACTAGCACCAACCCATTAGGAAAGTTCCATCTAGTGCTAATGACTTCATCGCTATATTTTGATACGCCATGATGCTTAATATCATACAAGGAGTAGTTGTTCCATTTCCCCAGCAGAGTCATATCCAGGAGAACCTTTACATGATCTTCAAACACAATGGGCGTTGTTATGACATTATTGCCATTCATAAACACCAGGGACTTCGTTATTTTGCCACCGGTCCTCAAGTTTTTCAGGATTATTACACTTCCAATAAAGGTTTTATACCCAGTCACTGTCCCGCTGTTCTTTGTTGACTGTAAATACATGTATTTATCATGATTAAACAATATATTGCTAAATACAGAATTGAAAGAAATATGGCTACTTAAGAAAATTTCTGGTTGTCTGCATGCATTACAAACGCATTGTACTAAACTGAAAAACAAAGGTTACGAATGCTTGAAAACATCAAAGACAACATCAAATTATATTACCAAAAATGTATCTTCGTAAGCTTTCTTGACATTTACACCCCCGAAGCTACCTTCAATGTGTTCCTGAAGTAATGTAAGGTTTGCAACTTTAATGGATTGCAAATGTTGTGGCGTGTTTCGTGTTAAAAGTTTTTCAATTGGAACTCCATTAATGTAACGTACACCTTGAAGTCCGTCTTCGACATTCAAGTCTTCAAAAAACATCTCTTCTATTGACAATGGATCTTCCGCAAAGATTGGAATAAAGTTATCAGTGAGGTCCTGTAAACTTATACTCCCAACTTTGCCATCATCAGTTTGTATGTCCCCGGACTCCACAAATAAAGTGTCGGTTTGAACAGGCTTAGAGAAACAAGTTTGCGTGGTGAATGTGAATTCACTCCTGTCTTTGGGCACCAGTCGATTGGCAAGATCAGACACATGAATTCCATTTACAGAGGTGCATTCTACATTTGCTTCAGAAATAAAGGATTGGGTAAAATTTAGAGGGCTTAAAATTATTTGCGGTTTGTGTACATTCACCTTCACAAGGGAAGAAATGAATTTACTAAAGTTTCTAGACTGAACCAGTCCTTTCACGTCCAGAATTCTGGCATCAAATGAGTTTTTGAATACCACCGTAGAATTTACAACGTGGGTGTTATTAGTGAATGAGTATAGTAGCCGGAATGCTTCCAATGAATTGTTATTGATTTTGCCGTAGACACTAAACTTATCTTGAACTTGAATGTCTCTGTTCCACTTGTAGTTGTCTCTCAGGTCTTGGTCTGTGTTCTTTGTGAAGAAAGAACTAATGCTAATTGAATTTAATAGGGATATTTTCAATTTCGTAATGTTTAAGGTTTCATTAAAGGATGTTTGGCCCCTAAAATGGACATTAGATGCATCTTTGCGCACACTGTCCGAGTTTAACTGTGCTAAATCGACACCACAAGTTTTCCCTGTTACTGTTAAATTGTGGAAAACAGCATTCTGGAAATTAATAAACAAAATAAAAATAATACGTTTATTTTATGCGGTTACGTGGAAAAATAAAAATAATTTTTATTATTAATTAATAAAAATCTGAAATTATTACCTCTAATCTCCAAAAAGCATTTACGGTCTCACTACCATTGTTGTTCACAAGTAAGGCATCCTTTAAGACATCATTGAACGAATAACCATTTAATGTCCCGTTGAATTTTACAGAACCTCGAGCTAACACCAGTCCATTAATTATCACAGGACTCAAGAACGCTTGATTTTCGTTATCCATCCGAAGCACATGAGTAGCTAAGAAATCCAGTGATTCCCCGTTTACTGTACTGGATAACAAGTTTTTGGAAAACGTTGTTTGCCCAGTTATTTCTACTGGATGGTTCCATGTTTGGGTGTCGGATAAAGCCACACGCTCATCTTCCCATTTGGTTACATTCAACCCGTTCACATTTCCGGACACAGTGAGATTTGTAACGTCTAAGGAAAATATTTAAATAGATAAAGGAAAATAAGTAATCTAAGTAGCAGGTATGAGTAAAAACTTACTCATGAGCAATAACTTACTTAAATCGCGGCTGGTTAAGTATTTCACCGCAAGAGAACTTTCAAATGTTTGAAGGGATTTGCCTCGCTTGACGGCTATATCTTTACCGAAAGTATTAAAACCATTAATTGGACCAATTATAGTTACATCTGATTTGGCGAGTACTGAAGCAAACTTGAGCTGCGAAGGCCAGGAAATACTCTCTGTTGTGAGTATGATGTCCTTCAAAGCATTCTGGAATAGAGTTCCATTAATCCCGGATAGTGCAATCAGTTCAAAAAATTGAACTGGCTTTCTGAATACAAAGTTCTTCGTTATATTTTGTTCCTTGTGTTTGTTAAGGTAGCCTATACTCTTTCCATTGATTTTATTATTTTCTACTCTCAAATCTCCAAAAAGGACACCATTTTGAAATACTGCATCATGAATATCCATGGCTGCTTTCTGGAAAGATTTGAAGCAAGGTCCAAATTAAACAAGACTTGGGTTTCATTACAACCTACCTTAAATTTTGCCAAAATAAAACAGCCATAAAATCACAATTAAATCAGTAAAAAGCTTGCAAACATAATTAACTAATTGTAGGACGAAATGATGTACGGACTGTTCTTACACATTTCACTGCATCCCCGAAAGTTTTCTGGAAATTGTCTTTGTTGACCAGGTGCTCAACGTGGAGTTCTTCCAATACAACGGGGTTTTTAATAATCAGTTCGTGGTTTGGAAAATTTAAGAAGTTCGTTGGTTTATAATGATCTTCATTCCAACGAGATACAGGAATTCCAGCCACATCTATTTTAACTCGAATATCTCCCACAAAAGAAGCAGCATCGTGTAATGTCCATTTAGCATTATTTTTAACATGACCTGTTGAGTTTAATCTCACTATATTGTCCGGTTTCAATCCATTGATGTACCCGTCAATCGTTACCTGTTTACAAGTTTCTATATTTATATCACAAGAAAAAATATATTTCCAATGAAATAAAAATTATTATTTCGTAGCGAACCTTGTCAACTGTAATGTTGTGAAAATGTTTGGTTCCAAATAGCGTGACATTTACATCACTCTTGCGAATAAATCCATCTGGGAATGGTATGGAGTTAAGTAGAAGCCCGATGTTTAAGCTATTGGCATTAACATGGAGATGGTCTATTTCTTTTTTTCCTTTGATAGGTCCCTGATGATTTTTTAAGACTATAGACTCGATGAGCTCATTTAGATTTTTGCCATTTATATATTTGATTTTGCTAATATTCCGTAAGACAACATCTCTGAAGCTAATATCCGAAGTTATGACTTGAGAAGCTTTCTCTGACAAAATCTTTGTTAGCGTTTGATCAATCCGAACGCCTCCAACAGATGGTATGACTGTAGCGTCCTTTGTAGCAGTTACGTTTCCTTCGAAGATCAGATCTGCACAGCCAAATTAATTATTTTCTTTACATTTAAACAATTTACCTAGTTTTCAGTTATTCAAAATTGGCTTATACCTGAGGCATCTGTTGCCAGATATACATCTTGTGGAATATGAAGTCCTGCAATCTTCTCGGCTGTCACATTATTTACTATGTACGGTCGCCGTTTTAGCATTATTGGGGTATACAATTTGTTGCTTTCGGACGACAATATAAAATAGTTGGTTGGTATAGTGTTAATATAGTTGGTGATGAGATTTACTGTTTCAATATGTCCTTCAAATGCGATGTTCCTGTTGACAATAATCCCGGTGGACGACCCATACGTAGCTAAGCCATGAAAAAATTCTGGGATTCTTTCGACATCGTTAATTGCGTTTACGAACAGTTGGTTGCCTTCAATTGACGAAGATTGAACATCAGCTAAAATATTCTGTGCTTTCAAAACTTCAACGGGCGTCGTAGAATCGAGAGGAACAACATTTTCTGCGTCGTTTTGAATCCGTTGAACCAAAGCTTGCAAATGATTGACCTTTGCACCCATCTCTGAATCTTGCACATAGAAATCTTCTTCACTCAGGGGATTATCTATAAATTCAATTGTACCAAAATTGGTATTAAACGTTCCTGTCTGGTTTGTGGTGTAGTTGGTAGCACTCCCTTTTCGCATGACAACATTGTAACTGGATAGTTCTTTAACCGTCCAATTTCCTGTAACAATATTTTCTCGCGATGTATCTATGGAGTCATCTAGGGTGGATCTTGTTTCCATAACTGTTCGCTGGAATCTATATGGAGTACGAAGTTAATTCAATAATTTTGCAGGCGATCTATGCTATTTTAAAATTGCAGCTTACCTGTTGTAAAGAGAAGATAGAGCTTGAAATTCGGTATAAATCTGACGGGCTCTGTCAAATAATGGAGATCCATATTCTTCAATCTCACTCTGAATAATAAATATTTGAGCGTAGCTGCGGTTACTCTTCGTTGCAGCAACGTAAACAGTTGTAGATCCGTTAACTAATGCACTCGCTCCATTCAATAACGAACCTTCGATGTTACAGCTTTCTATGAACATAAAAATTTTTGATTAATTGTAAGAGTACTTATCAAGTATAGGATCACAAAGTTCATAAATGCATATTAAAAGGAAATACCTGCTGGACAGGAGTAGGTTTCCTTGAATAATTTACTGACTCCATCATAAGAATAAAGCTTTGTAGAGTTTGTCGGAGATTTTACTAATAATATATCTTCCCTATGATCGCTTACTGGTAATGCTGCCATTTCTACAGCTTGAATGGGCTTTAAATTTTGATTGAGTTGACCTTTACCGGTATCACTGTAAAACTGTACAGTGTGGTTAGAACCCTTGGGAACATAAGCTAGGTATTGGCTGTAGGATAAGCTAAAAGAGACCAGCTGTTTACATGGGTTAGAGACATTTTGGATAAACGTTTGTTCATGAAACAGTCTTCCTTCAAAGTCATATGTGATTAGTCCTATACTGCGATCTTTATCAGCATAAGCCATTGAGCAAGTAGTATCGTCGTCATGAACGACGAAACATGTTCGAGTGTCCAGTTTGAGACTTTGGAAAAACCTAAATTGAGCCACGGCATAACATCAATACGCATCATGAGATGAAGACAACTTTTAGTTAAATTACTTCAATTGCTGTACTATAGTGCTAATTGTTAGATTTAGATATACCATAATTGTGATGAGTTGCCCTCAGCCTTGAAGTTGTAGATGTCAATAGATCCCTTAGAATTTTGTGGAACTACAATAATCTTACGGGAAATATCGACAGTGCATAATTCCAGTGATTTCACCTGATGGTGTAAAGGCCAGGATCCGAGGTATGTCACGTTATTGTTCATGTAACTGTAGGCTTGGACAGAGGGTTGCTTTGTAGCAACTACGAGGACAAGCTCAGATTCATAATACACATCGTTCCAGGTAGTAAACATAGCTAGCGCCACAAGATTTTCGGTTGTATCTGAAAAATTATCTAGATTGTGTATCCTTGAGTCCTGAACACACCTAAACTACAACGACGTGTTACTCAAAAATTATTATTTTCTAAAAAATCCTTATTATGGTCATTCCTGTATCAGCCCTGAAGACCTTTACAGCGTCGTAACCGAGTTTGCAAATAAAATACTTTGCTATTAACACCCAAGTATTCCAATTTCCAATCATAAAAATGATTAATAATAACATGTATTGATTAATTGTATTTTAAGTCTATAGATATAAAAATGTAGTAGAAACACATTGGCAGCACTGATGGATAATAAATAAGAATAAGTTTTTATTCACTGATGAATTATATCAATACTCAAAAAGACTTACTAATAGAGTGGATTTCTTTAAAGTTGTCGTCGAACAATACTACTCGGTTAGTGGTTAACCCAGCGAAGATTGTTTGAATTCCAAGGTGAGCTGACTTCCATTGAGTATATATTCCAGGGACGGTTGCATTTGTGACTCTTGAAATCTTAATTACTATATTTTGAAAGATATTGTTTTACATTTATACTTATATATAGTTGAGTGCCTTTCCGTAACTTTTTGACTTCCGTAACTATCCACCATTTCCGTAACTGGCTACACTAAATTGAAGTTATGGTGGGGGTCAAATCGAACAATTTAATTAAAATTACATGTCCGCAAAATTAAACCTACAGGTGGTGGAAGTTACTGGAGACGTGTGGACGGTTACGAAAGAATCCCTGCATGTTGCGTGTGTCATTATATTTATGCCAAAGTAGAATTTATATAAATAAATCAGCTATCTACCAAATCGAAATGGATGATGTAAATGAAAGAAAAGAAGACAATCAAACCAAGTCAATAATTTATTTACCTTCTCGACTTTGCAATCCCGAGTTAAATGAATTCGGGTGCCAAAAATTTTGCTGATCCATGTTTTCGTACCGTTCGAGAAGATCTTGAAGGGTGTAATCAACCATCGGGAATACGCTGGCAGGTAAAGTATTTGCTTTAGATATAACTGAAAAACTACAAACTAAAATAATTGCTAAGAGAAACATCTCCAAACTTTGTATTTTAGTTTTAACACCCATTTTGCTCGTAGAGCAATATTCTTGACACCGTTCTTGCAGCACTAGAACTGTATGACTAACGTTGTAAGCAAGTAAGGTTTTGACCAGTATAAGGCACCTAACTCAATGATTTACAAGTCACCTGGATCTTTTAAGATTCATATTATTGCAGTCCGTTTATCTTTGGTCATAAGAAGAAAAGTCATAATATCTGTATGCTAATTAAATGTAGAAGAGCCCATGAACGTTCCTTATCGCTCGTCTTGGCAGGGATGCTTTACTACAGTGTACATTCTTTTATAAGTTGTTTGCCATAAGTTTTTTGACCTTAACGGCGCTTTACCATAGTCAATGCAATGCATTGTAAAATGAATACAGATAAATAATATGCATTTTTGTACTTGCAATCCCCAAGTTCCATGAACATCGGTATTTTCCAATCACCTTCTCACTGCATTGAGAAAATAAACCCACATTATCTTGCGTCTCAAATAAAGAGGACAACATGACAGTTTAGTATAAATTATATTTTTTATTAAATAAAAACATTGACGACAGGTTCGGTTCTTGGTTGTGAGGGAATGACAAAGATTACACTTGAAAAAGCTGCGCAGAATACAGTTACAAAACCTTTTTTGAAGACACTTTGTGTTTGATTTATTTTATGACTATCACAATTAGGGAAGCTCAGGAATGATAAAAACGCTAAAACTAAAAACTTGTGGAGAAAATCAAACCAAGCATGCACATAGAAGCTGAGCGACGAAGTGAATTCAGATGGCCTGACTTTTAAGGCATCTGACCACTTTTGAAAAATAAACGTTTACAACTATAATAGTTATGATACATGTTGAGGTACATCCAACCATTTACCGATAGCAGTAACATGGAGATACATTTACATACACAAATAAAATACTATTATATCCTTTACGAAACTTGATTTCAATATTATTGATATGTACAATACAATAATCTTTGAATGAAAAATGTCATTATAACGTTACGTTTTGAGATAACACGTCTTTTAGGGTTCCCTCTGTACAACATGTTTTATAAACGATTTGGCTTTGCCGTCAGAATGAGACATTCTTTCTGCGGCACAGAGTTTGTAGAAACTTTAATCCGATTTCGTTTCCCTCATTTTAAAGTAAAGATTGATAATTTTCCATAGGAGACCGAATAACTGTATTACATACAACTTCATATCAACTTTACAAATGCAATGAACTCACTATGAGTCCATAGCGAAGTGATTACATAAAAACTTGCGAACTTACTTTAAACATCACTATCTGAGACTATCATATTGTAAATAAAATGTTACGTTACAAGCTACGGAAGTCATTAATAATATTGAATTCTGTTACTATTGCTAGAACAATAAATAAATAAAATCCTGGATATAAAAACTTCATTCTTCGCAGAAGAAACTTGAAAAGAAAGTTCTTCCGCTTACTTAGATTCAAAGTTTCCTTCCATATGCATACACCTCGTTAGTATTACTTCATGAGTGCAATTTTCACATCGTGAGGAACTTTGGAATAGCGTTAAACATTATTGCTACATAATAAAACGTGGCATTAAGTTTTAGTAAATATGTATAATTATACAAAAATGACTTTGTGACAACTCAATACACGATTTGTAATACTTATCTTCATTAAATGTTGAGAAAATTCAGCATAATTAGAAACGCATCTGTTCAATTGACATACACCCGGGAAAGGTACATACCTAACACGCTAACAGACTTACATTTCAGATGATTTTATGCCGAATGATTGTTAAATGCTACACAAAAACAGCAATACATACATGTTAATTAATTACTAGACATATTACGATCAGTTCGCAAAAAAGGTTTCTTACAAAAGAAGTAACTAAAAATTAGTCGAGCAACATTATGAATGTCTATACATATTTAAGCAATGGATAAATTTGATATCCATGCAATAACAGCAAACAGTTTCAGCCTCATAATTAACACAAGTGTGAAAAATTAAGTTGCAACTTGTTGCTGCATCAATGCTGTGGTGAAAAAATATTCAATAGTATTAAAACACTTCACTATATCAGTTGCATCTAGAACCTAAAATGTGATATTATTTAGGTAATATTTTCTTTATCGATATAATATTTGGGTCTGTCCTGAGGACTGGGACTGCGGTTGTCATCCGGGTAATTCCAGATCTATATATAGGGTCTATGCTCTTGTTCTACATTGTTTATGGTGCTATCGTGCAATCGTATTGCACTATATACTCACTAAAGATATGTTCGTATTTTTACCACTTTCACTAAACGTATACAGCTATATTTTCACCATCAATTTCACTTTAGCCACTTTTAACAATTTAATCGCGTCGGTAGCACATAATTTCGCTATTCATTTCAAAGTGTCTTTAGTACTGGACAAGCGTATATGAACATCTTCGATGCTGTCGGTGTAACTTTACAAAGTTGAGATGACACCAATATGTAGAAGTAGGATTAGATTTTTCGAGCTACTGTACTTGTATTTGAGTATGTATCAGAATTGGACGAACTGCTTCCGCCTAATCCAATATCTGCGTCCACTGAAGACGGTTCGCCAGTGGACGATCCACGAGACGACGGTAGGCCACGTCGTGGCACTGTTGACATTTGTGTGTACTGGGGATTCACAGTCGACGATGCTCGACTGTAGTCTAGCCGATCGTATGCTTCTTCTGCAAAAGTGAATGTTTACAATTGTAACCATGTAATGTGCCAAAGTTATTGTATACATGTACATATGTATACTACTTAATAAATAGTGGCGAATATGTTTTTTCATACCAGGATAGCCCCGTCCTCGATTTATTTCATCGTAATGATGATCTGCAAAATCATTATGTTCATTGATGTTCTCTATGCTTGTGTAGATATTATTTGTGAGATTCCCATTAGTAGCATCGGCATCTCTATTCTTCTGATCCATCGGGTTGTGGTAACCGTGGGATGATGCAGCGCCTATACATTAAGAGAAAATCAGGAATGCCAACTTTCACATCAATTTCACATGCATCAATTCACACATTCACACAATTCTACAAACAGTGACAATGAAAAACGCGAAATTTCATTAAATCTATCGATTAGTTGTAAATACATTCCGTATTCCGTAGGTATTAGTCATCCATGTTTGAAAGGCTATTGCACTTGTTAAAATATACGTAGGGTATCAAGAGCAACTGGAGTTTCCTAATAATTTATGTGATAGCAAGCGAACAATGTGGGTTTAAAACGAGAGAAAGAAACAGTGTTAGATTTAGGATGTTAGCAGAGACATTACCATAGTTACTACAACTTCCGTAAAGTTGATTGAAGAAAGCTGCTTACGGGGACAGATAGAAAAAGTAAGGCATTAAAAATTATCACAGAGGTTATTACACTATGGCTATAATAGTAAAACTCGCATCAATACAGTATACATTTATAGTTGTTAGCTTATTAACAAACGAAACAAAATTAACGAACACAGTTATGACAAGAGAAACATGATTTTATACTATACATGAGACCAAACCTCACAAGAATGTAAAAAAAATTGCAGATAAAAATTACCTCGACTGCTGAAATCATCATCGTCTTCCATATACTTGGCTCTATATTGATTCGTTAAATTATTTTTTTTCAAACTGGAGATATTGGTCTTCTGATTGTTAAGTGTCTCTACGGGGAGGACAGCTGTAGGCGTTCGATAATTATACATGGGATTGTCATACCCTGGGCGGTTACCTTATAGAGAATAATAATATGCGTTAATAATAATAAACCCTCTGCTTACGTAACAATAAAAGCAACACATTATCATTATAAAGACGGGAATAATAAAAGCTTCTATAATAAACTTTGACAGCACCACCCATCCAGTACCATAATATAGATACGTGGAAAAATTAGAAACAGAGCGTATGACAGTTTGCAGAGAAGGTGAATAATTCAGCCCTGAAACTCCTAGATGCTCGAATTTTTGTAACCGAAAACACATACTTCGTACTAATTATGATTTCGTCATCTCTAATGACTTTTCATGTCCAAAGTAAAAAGCATTACATTTGTTGTTCAAAGCATTGTGTTAAATGGAAAGGAGTAGTAGTGTCTTCCATATTCACGTATTGCCTTGCAGCGTGTTTACGTTTGTAACCCTGATGCTTACACTTGTAACAAGCTGTTTACAAGTGCGAGCGTTTACATTTGTAACACTATTGGTATGGCGTGTTCACAATTGTAACACTAAGACCTTCTGAATGTTCACAAGTTGAAAATGTTTACATTTAGAGTGTGTGTGTATACAAATATTATTATCAAGAAGCTTTTATGTAAACTACCGTATAACATAACGGTCTATATGGTTGGAACTAATTTCAGCTATTCTAAAATATAATTAATTAAAACTGGTAAATTATCCTCACCAGTAGGGTTATTGATATAGGTAGCATGTCCATCTTCTTTGGGTTGTCTTTTGCGTCGGTAGTAAACCACGACTATGCAGGCAAGGATCAGGAGTACGAAGAAGATAGAAGTTACTATTCCAATATATTTTCCGGTCTCTCCGTCGGCTTCTTTTGCTGTAAAGACATTCAAAGATTAATACAAATCTGGTTTACAACTCCAACCATTAGGTCAAAATACATGATGAAATAGAGAATAAGTTGCAATTATGAAGGTAAACTTGGGATCTCAATCTGGGCATTACTTTCAGTGATAGATTCCGGTGAGCTGATTGCAGGCGATGGTTTAAAGCAAGAAAAAGTTGCTTCCTTGTCTTGTTCACCGTGGAGAGGAATTTGGTTGTTGAACTCTGTAATTACATCATTATAATCTTAGTAAATAAAATATTTAATAGTATTAGCCTCCGAAAAAGGTTTTCATATAGTCCTCAACTATTCTTCATTGTTTCAGAGCGACTTGTACTACCGCTGTGGATTGGTACTTGGAAGTACATAAAATAACTCAAATTCTGCGTATAAACTATTCTATAATAAATTATTAAATATGATAAATTATTACCATCATATGATTCACGCATAATACAGCCCACAATAGGATCGCAAATGTAGTCTTCGGACTCACAAAGGCAGGGCTTCATACAATGGTCTCCGTAAGTTCCTTCTGGACAACCTTTACAAGAATAAATTAAAATTAATTTAAAGAAAATGAATGGATTCCTTATTTTGTGTTTAATTTCACTGTGATATTTTACTTTGTGAGCAACGAGGTCCTGTCCATCCAGCACGACAACGGCATTCGCCATCGTTAGATCGGCAAGTATCTCCATGTTCACACTGACAATTTTGTGTGCAGTTGAAGCCATATTTACCTTGAGGACAAGGTTGGCTACAAACATCTCCAAACCATCCAGGAATACATCTACACTTGCCTGTTAAAACAATGTTATGGTCAGATTAAGAACGTCGTAAAGAACAGACTAATAACAAGAATCTTATGTGCAAGTCTTACCTGTTTTAGGATCGCAATCCCCAAGATTTTTACACCGACATTTTTCCCTACAGTCTTCACCATACAATCCTTGCGGGCATGGTGAGGAGCAAAAGTAGCCAGTGTAAGACGGGTCACAAATGCAGCGTCCTGACACAGAGTCACAGCTTGAGCCTGCACACACCGTATGAACATAATTACATACCTATGTATATCTTTAGTTGTTAAATAAAAATAATATTTTGGTATTAAAAATAATATAATTTTATGCAATTAGAACTTTCTCGTTTACCATTTTTGCAAATAGGGCATTTCTGAGCGCAATCTAGACCAAAGGTTCCACCGTCACAAGATGACTCGCACCTTACCCCAGTTTTTCCGGGAGGGCATCGGCATATTCCACTCCGTTGGTCACAATCACCCTCCCCACAATCACATGTATTTTCACACTGGTCTCCCCATGTGCCCTTCTCACAGGTAGTGTCGCATTCAGCTCCTGTGGAAATCAAAACGAAATGTGAAGTAAAGGACAACATAATAAGGTAGAAAAGATCCTGCCGTTGAAGAACAGCAATAATATAACTGCGCTAAATTCTACCTTTCCATTGTCCCTTGCATTTGCAAGTTCCGTCAATAGGGTCACATCGGAGAGTGTTGCCTCTATTACAAGAACAGTTAGATTTGCAACCCAAACCAAACATCATGGCAGGGCATGTTTGTTCACATTGGAGTCCATGGAAGCCAGGGAGACACGAACACTCTCCTGCGCATCAAATTTTCGTGATTAGGGGGTTATGTTCGTATAAAAATTAATTTGTATGTTGTGTTAAGAATATACAAGATTCGTAAAAAATTACAACTGTACCTGTAACATGGTTGCATACACCATTGTTTCGACAGTCACACTTATCCTTGCAATCATTTCCATAAAGGCCATCATCACATTCTTTGTCGCATTGCAGACCAGTCCAACCTGTAGCACAAAATAATTATTAAATTAATGTACATGAAAAATTACAACGTCTAGGTGCTCGTGTTGTCGTTCTTATAGTAACTGTTATCAATTATCCTTACCTTTCTCACAAGAACATTGTCCAGTTATAGGAGAACATCGTTCTGCATGCTTGCAACTGCACTCGTGCTCACAACCATTGCCATACTTTCCCTCTGGACATCTTTTCTCGCATTTATCACCCGTGAAACCTTGCAAGAAAGTACTTGATTAGATTTAAGCATGCACATTACAATAGTACTTTCGAAAAAATACTATAAGAACACCACTGATTCAAAACATTTGCAAACATATGCTTTAATTAATGACAATAATTCTCGTACCAGCGGCACACATGCATTTCCCAGTGATCGGATCACAAGAGGCTCCATTGTCACAGGAACAATCCTGCCTGCATTCGGAACCCCATTTGTTGAAAGAGCAGGGTCGAGTGCAATCCCTTCCTTGCCATCCTGGTTTGCAGACGCACTTTCCATCTAAGGAATGACACCTGTGAATATACATAGTGATGTTTTTGTTCTTAATTTGTATTGCACATTATGTATAGGGACATATGTACTATTTTTCTGCGCTGAATAGCTTGATATCTTAAATAATGTTTCAAAATTGCAACTACAAGCGTGAGGACTAAGGACTAATTGTCTCTTCACAGTATTCACTTAATCAATAATAATTGTATGTACCTTGGAAGGTCCACATTTTTAAAAAACATGTGTAAATTAACTTTATGACAAAATATTAGTGTACAAATGAAGAAAGTGAATTACAGGAGTGTATTTGTAGTGTTACAGGTGCATTTGCATTGACATTCAGGACCATATAAACCACGGTTGCACGATCCTTGATCACAAACTGTTCCGGTCCAACCCGGTTCACAGGTGCAGGTTCCATTTACGGGATTACAATGAGCGTCGTTTTGACAGAGACATGTTTGTGTGCAGTTATCTCCCCAAGTGCCCGCTCGACATTCCAAATGACACTATGTATTAAAAAGGTCAAATATTAGTATGTACATGTAACAAGTGAGCAGTTATAACAAAATATTAATTTTCCTATTGATATAGGAGCATATTGAGTTATTCAGACTTTATTTAACTCACTTTTTCACCAGTATAACCAGGAGGACACTTGCAAGTTCCGTCAATGGGGTCACACGAGCCGCCGTTAAAACAATCACAGGCCTGCTTGCATTGGACTCCCCATTTACCAAGGGGACATGGATTCGCACATACTTCTCCCTAAAAAATAATTCGATATAAAAAATATTCTTGGTGTTTGTTACTACTGGTATATAGAATAGTCCAATTCTTACTCTCCATCCTGCTGTACAATGGCATTTTCCTGTAGCATGGTGGCAGGTCCCACCATTTTGGCACTTGCACTTGACAGCACATTCGTTTCCGTGAAGTCCTTCAGGACAGGGCTCTTCGCAACTGCAAAAAAACATTCCCAGATGTTATTAGTTAATATTTTAAAGTTTTGTCGAATTTGATATTTATACATATGTAGATAAGTCGTAGAAAGCTATTTTGAGCTCAAACTTACAGGGGGCCTTGCCATCCAGGGGCACACGAACATTTTCCAGATATGTGGTGGCAAGTTCCACCGTGTTTGCAACGACATTCTTCTTTACAGTCCTGGCCATAGGAATCAGTGGAGCATTCGATTTCGCAGTGTTCCCCTGTCCATCCAGGGCCACAAGTGCATGCCCCGGTCTTAACATCACATTTAGAACCTTCTCCAAGACACTGGCAAGTATTTGCACAATTTTCTCCCCATTTGCCATTGGGACAAGCTGTAAGATAAATTTCCAGTATTTATAGATACATAAAATCAAACGATGCTCGTTAACCAACAATTTATCTTTATGTTAATTAACATACACACGTTGATAATTTGAGGATTATAATTTTAATAAGGTTTCCCATCATTATTTAAGAAAATTATTTTGTCTTACTTAATGAGCAATCTGGACCTCCATAAGGTTCAGAGCATACACAAGTTTCAGGAGCTTCACATATCCCATGAATGCATCCTCGGGAGCAGATTGGAGTACATTTCTTTTTGTCAGGTGTTTCTTCGTATCCTTTACAGCAAACTGCTTTTGATCTCGTTTTTTCTATTGTCTGCAGTAAATAAACCGTCACAAGTAAGTTTAGAGAAGATTAAAGGGGTAATTGTGACTACGCTGATTAAATACAGTAAAAAACCGTAACCTCTTCAGGGATCCCATCGTTTACATACACAAATAAAAAGCCTTATGTATACAAAAATAAACAAATAATGAATGACAAGTATGGCATCCCCATACGCTTCTTACCTCATTACGTTGAATCGTCTTGATTTTCGTTATGTAGCGACTACACCTTGGAGGCACAGCTAAGCACCACACAAATTCCCGCACACGCACGGGTTTTTGCTCTGAAACCGTCACTGTAGCATTGTACCTGTACATAGAGAATCAAATAGCGTTAAGTGAAAACCGTGCGGGAATTGACATCCTAAAGATGATTCAACACGAATTAACTTATAAAGACACCCGTGTTCATGATTCCGCAAATGGTTACTAAAGAGACAAAACTTCTAACACATATAAATCCAATGCTGTGCTGCAATTCAACAGAAATCTACAACAATTAAATTATACAATATCAAAGGCAAATCATGACATACTTTTCAATACGGTTGCACACTTTTTGTTGATCTATCACAGTTAAACTGGCATCGTAAACTAGCGTTGACACAAAAATGGCCAAAAGTAGGAAGTATTTCGTCCACATGTTTCTGAATTTTTTGAAAACCTCAAAGTCAAAAAATAAGATTGAAGTTCGGGTCGTAATTATAAAAGTATGGTACTTCAGCAACAGGACATGTCCAGGACTTATTCTCAATACCACAATTAGCCACTATACTGGAGTATTATCGGTGTCGGCAGTGGAAAAAGTCAATATTATTCTACTAATAAGCTTCCTGGCTTTCGTTAATTTTGGTTTCTGATGTCACGATTTTACCACGGAAGATATCTGAAAATAAAAAAAACTTTCATTTAACGTTTATGTAGCGTCAAATTCACAGAATACTAGTAATACATTTATATCTTAGGGTTTTTCGTGTTTCTAAACGCTTTTGCAATGACATCCTATACACTATCTAAGTTCTACAAAATATAACTGTTCAGTGTAAGACTTTACAGTATATATCGACTTACGTATTAAAATTAATTAACTTCAAAATTTTATGTTTTTATGTATGCGTGTTGTTAAGTGCAAATGACTACATAGTTGCCCACAAAATTTTGAGACTCCAGATCATTCTTAAGCTTCTTTTAGGAATTTCTAATAAATGATTTTTAAGCCATGTTGCATAAAAACGTAGATAAATCACGGTTCTAATGACGGTGTTTTAAAACCATTATATAAATGGACATTTTATTTTAGGGGTTCCAAGCAGTAACCATTATCATGGTAAATCTCAAAAGAACTTAAAATATAGTTTTTATCTTTTCACGACCTTTTGTGATAACCGTTGTCATGCGATGGGCAACGTTCAATATGAGTTCCTGAAACGTGACTTTGACAAAGGATATGGTGGGGACGAATAGGAAACTTAGATAATTAGGACTTCGTCATGTACTTCAAGAAAGACCTTTGTGAGTCACTCGGTTTATTGAAGGTTTACCAAGAAGAACAATATTGTTGCATATACAATGAATATTTTTAAATGGGCGATTTTTGAGAAAGTGAGAGGTACAAAATTAATCGAGGAACAATAAAGTAGAACTTGGAATCGATGTAGATAATCATCCATACAATTCACTTTAATAAGCATTTAGCAGAATTTTGGAAGGAAGTTTTCACTTCCCATACAAGAATCAAGAAGTACGACTCTTCTTCGTAATTCGAAATTTTCCCATGCGTTGATTGTTCTTATACATTATTAAAGATTGTACATTATACAGTATATAGCTCACGCATGCGATTATAAAATTCGTTTAACAGTATAAGATTAACGGATTAGGAACTTAAAATATTTGCTGATATACATATATATTGACTATATAAAATCTCGCTAGTGGATTGTCGCATTTAGCTTCTGAAGTCTCGACTCTTGTAATTAAATATTGTACCAATGTATTTTATATAGTTCAAAGAAGTTTTCCAAAGCGATCGATGTCATTTATGCAACAAATATTGGCGTGATTTATTTCGAGCTTAGCAATGCATTGAGTGTGATGAATAATTATTATTGTTCGTTCGAACAGTCATCTTACTTCTCACAACCAATGGTTACGATGGCTACGACATCACTAATTAAACGCGATCTTTAATTGAGTGTTGATAATATTGGTTTCAAAACCACTGACATCATGAGCGTGCATCATAGGCAAAACTTTATATGAATTATTTACAATCCTGCCCCTGCCTTCAGTCGTACGTAAGAGATCATTTATGCTGAGTGTACGCATTTTTATCTTAAGAAATTTGACACTTCCAACAGAGTACAAGTTATGTCTCGCCTGTGTATACAGCTCATTGGTTAATGTGATACGGAATCACTAAGTAACAAGCCCAAAAGTCCGAATTCCACAACAATCACATCCTATCACAGAATCCTTGGAACTGAACATTATTTATAGTGTCATGGTGCTGTGTACAAACTACTGCTTTTAATTTAGTACAAGCTTCTAGTTTTAATGACACAGCTGGTGCCACTAGTGAGTATATCCTCATTATTTATTCTTTCAAGTTTATTATTACTGTCTGGTCAAAACATGCTCTAATATACATAAAGCTATAACAGCGATAAAACTAAAAGTTTTCCATATATTCTACAAAATTCTCAAATAAATTTCCAACTAGCAGTTGGAGTACATATACAATCAAAACATATGACGAGTGTGTTCTCATCGCTAGGCACGAGTCATTTCATAATATAGTAGAAGCGAACTTGGCTATGATGGCATCGTGTAAAACACCAAGTCTGTCGGATTTCAGGACATATAAGTATTTACATTCGATAAATATATTTATGCATTGTCTCTATTCCTTACGTTTGTAAATATAACATTAGTCTCATCTTGTATGTCATTGCGAAAGTTTTGAACGGAAATGGCTTTCTTTTCTTGATAAATATACACTATTATAAATTATATTGCATGTACATATATAACATTACAATAGCATATTAATTATAACACATGAAGTGTATTCGCCTCCTTGGGTCAAGGGAATTATCCATGCGTTTATAATTTCTGATAACAATATCTTGTTGATTTCTAAAGTACACAGAAATAGTTCGTCTCTTGACTAAATCATACTCCAGGGTTTAGTCATCTACTCTTCCTTGCATTAGCCACCCTCCTTGTTCATTTAGCACTCGAAAAAGTAGGGCGAAACACAACATCACGGTTCACAGTATACTTTTTCAAAGGCAATAAACTGACAAAGAAGAATATTAACCATGTAATGTAAACAAAGTTATCTTTGACTGGAGTAGGAATTGCCCAGCTATTTGATCCATTTTATATCGTTCGTGATGTATCATCGCTATCATTTTAAACAGGTGGAAGCACCAATTTCAAGTTTTATAACATATCAATCTCTGTCTGAAGCTTTATAAATTTTGTATGCTTATGTATTTCATAAAAAACAAGTTCCGATCTTCTTTTGAAGTGCACAGTCACATCATTTAATGAGTCATCAAAAGGAAAATACTAAAGTGTCGCAGCATTCTGACTTTGACAAAATGTTTTGCACCACAATAACCAGAAATGAACTACCTGTAGAACCAAATTCTATGCGGTAATGTTACATGCCAATGTGTCAGATCATGCAGCATATTTAGCAATGATCAAGGATGATTTTGAATTTTGTCCCCGCTTGCATGAAACATAAAATATACATCCTGTGGAGAACAGCAACCGCCTATGTGAATAAAAGTTTTAAAAAACGAACTATTCTCAGTTAATGTCACATGTGGCAAATCCAGATTGTCTTTTGAGCAAACCTGAACTTGTGCAAATAATATAAAGGACACAACAGTAGCAAACCCTTAGTAGTTAAATGAGTTTCCCCATTACAGATGCGCAAATAATATAACAGTTGTAGAATATTATAGACATTTTATCAAAATTATAATAATATTCGAATCGCATGCAGCTGAATGAGTAGCGTGTATAAAACTTTTGTAAGACATAAATTGCAAAAACATGAAAACTATTCGCAAATGCAAAGTATTCGTATATACATGCATTGAATGATTGCCTTAATTTTTTTTAAAGTATACATCTCATATCACCGTTTATATTTATATATATCTATTAGTACTGTGATATAAATTTGTAAATATATTAATATTTCGCAACATTACGAATTAAAAATAAACACCAATCTCTACATTTAACGGTTAGCATACCGTATCTACAAAGGATTTACATACAAATTCGCCTTTCATATACTTAAGTCAAACATACATTTGTATTGGTATCGCTCCAATCATTGAAATTTAAATTATCGCCTACCCCTTGAACTACGCTGCACTTTATAATATCGTCAACATATCTTCAACATTTGATTTTTAACTAAAACCAAGATTAACCGTTGTTATACTTCATGACTTATTACTCATGTAATATTCCATAAAACTGCATCTCACCAAAAGTATTCGTCAAATAAGGATCGTAAACTTTCAACTGGAAATTTATTCTATTGACCTTAATGATGATTCAGCTGTTTATTGCTTTTGTTATCAATAAACGTATCAAAGTCTTATTGTTGAAATAGTCAAATAGTACATTCTGATTCATAGATTAGGTTATCAATATTCGATGATTTTTAATGTCCTGAAAATTGACAATGAGTAATTCCGAACGTACAAATTAAACTTTAAGGTTATAACATTTATAGGCTTGAAAATTTTCATAATAAAATATGTATATACATTCAGTAAAACTCAAACATAAACCTAGCTATAACAGAGTATGTGGAAATCAGTTGCATAGCTTTCCAACATAAATACACCCCGTACATTAAGTTTATTTTTAAGTTTATTGCCCGGGTTAGGAATAAAGTTTGCAAAAAAGGTCCTTTACATTGATACTCACGCATGGGCAATACCCTGACAGGATGAGGTGTCAATGTGTCAAAACCATAAACTATGGCAATTTGAAAAAAAATGTGCTTGAACAATTTAGAAGTCCGTACCAAGTACCAAACGCCAAAGAATTTTGGGGTCCTGCCTCGCCTAAATACTAAATATAAAGATACGCTTTAAAATGAATGCTTGTCCTTGTAGTGTGATTGCGGAACATATTGTTTCACTACGATTTAATATTCCTTGTGCTATATGTGTACAAGTCTACTTACGCATTACAACGTATATCTTTACAACTGAGAGCCTTGTACACCCTTATTTACTAAGTTTCAAATGAACTTTACTTACATCCACAGCTTTAGTAGACGTGCGCTGCTATCTTAACCTCCCTATAGAAGTATAATAATGCTGGCAAGTGATACAAGGATTTGTGAAACTAAAAACTAAGGTGGGAAGATAATACGGAAACATTGGAAAAGAACCAAGAATCTCTGTTGGGTCTTCGACATCCCAAGAGGAAATGCATACAAATTTACGCATCTTGTTTATATGCACTCTTGATTTCAGCTTGCATCTAAAGATCCCACACATCTAACTTGAGTCTATTCGTCGAGTCTAAGCTTATGTAATTTAAACTAAAAATCCCTGTTTACTCAGTATAATTGCTCCAGTCTCCTTCATAGCTGGCAGTTCACAGTTTGTTTTTGTTCTGCTCTCCGCTATTTAGTATGCACTCTGAGTCAAAAATAAAATGTTCAAGTAACTGTGGCTTTGGACGTTGGAAATAAGCCTAAAACCTAAAATATGCATATGTCCAGGACATCACAATTCACACGTGATACCCACCTTTGAGATCTTTTAGGACTCACATAGCTGGAAGGGAACATAACGGGAATTTCCAACTCACCTGCAGGAATAATGATACCTTCCTTGGCCCTTACAACCTGAAGGCCAAGGATATTGACTATTACTTTCTTGGTCTCCAAAGGAACTTAATATTTTCCACCTAAACGTTTCTTGAATGTGAAGGGATACTACATGCTACGGGTCATTTCGAATACCTTTCCTAACTACTATGGCTACCTGTTTTTCTTAGCTGGTCCCATTTAATTCTGTTGACTTGATGGCGCTGTGATAATCGGAATTTTAATGCTGTATATTTCCTATAACCCACCGTAACAAGCCCATAACTGTATGCGATTTGAAACTTGTACAAAGTTATACATGGTCTAAAATCGAATTCTGTTCAACTGAACTCATTAATGTCTCCATGACAGATTCATTCAGATCAATACATAGTGTTTTCATTAACGGCTACATACATCCATAGTTCAGGAAGAGTAATAAGAAATGGGTTCAAGTAGCGTTACAGCAAATTACGGTAAAGTTAAAATTAAATTCAAATACTGACTTACTACTGCTCGAAAACTTCAATATCATCGATTCAATAGGTGGTACACTGAATTTAAATATTTGTCAATATACGAAACAAAAGCCAAATATGCTTATTAAAATGGGACATGCATGTGTGCAAACAAAAGGTCTTCAATGAAAAGAGTAAACAACGAGCATTTTTTATGGAAGATAACGTTGCAAAACACTCATTAAAATTTCGTTGTTCATTGAATTCCTATCACAACTACTGTATATAACAAACAGAATTTATGCTCCACCATCATTTTCCTACAACATTACGACCTTATCCAGGCGTTGTGCATTTCTAAGAAAGTCAGGTAGTTATTTTATGATCCAGGGGAATATTTGCAGTTGCCTTACAGAGGGAGTTTTCATAAGAGTCAAAAAATGGCATTCTTGGATTATAAGTAAGAGGATTGAATACAGTAGTTTTAATGCGAACATCAAATTTTCAGGGCGTAACGTTACAAGTAGTATATGACTATGCTTGCTACGTTTTCTTGACTTAATCTCAGGCTCTATAGTACTTACGTATATGTACATAAGAGGCTTTAAAATTTAAACAAAACTATCTTGAGAGCTCTGCTAGTTTAATGTTGTGGCATGGCGTACAGCTGCGTGTCTTTGGCAGACAGTCATCATATCCTCCCATCCTCCGTGAGTAATAGATTAAGTAAATTCAACTTGTCTTTGGTTTATTTCACTCTCGTCACGTGACCCATGTAAGGATGCACTTCAACATGGATGTTATTGACGGGAGAACATCTCTGAGCAACTTCATTTCGATGATCTCTGTATACCCACATCAGGGCATCATGTTAATGATTCACAACGAATTCATGTTGCAGACGAAATTATATGCATACGCTGCTGCAACTTTTGCTCTTTCTGAACATGTCGTCAAGTAAGAATAATCAAACGGTTAAACTTGATTTGCTTTTGCATGTATAAAAACTATTCAAGTAAAAGTGGATAGGATGGTTTCAATTTTAGAAACTACTTACGTTTTGATTTCACTTTATAACCGTGTACCAAGTATGATTTAAGTTTTTGTAATTTAAATCACAAGGTTAAAAACCACTAACTACTTCGAATTACTATTCAATCAGTCTATTCTATGCTATAGTAGTGTCGTAGACATTGGTGCAAGGCAATTTTATTCATAATTTTTTCAAGTATAGCGAAGATTGAAAAAATCATTAACATTAAGATGAAATTCTCGTTGATCTTTTCTGTGTCTAGAGAAATGTGTTTGCTTCTCAGAGTTACCAAATAAGTAAACAGCGGTGATGACTCATTTGCTTAAGTGGTTAGTCAAGTATATATATATATGATATGAACACACTAACCAAATCTTTACTGAAATGAAAGGCAACAGCATTATAATAATTCAGCTGGAAACTTGCAGTGGTCGCGTCAGCGTCAGCAGCATGACGTTCGTTCTTAGTTCTTATATTACATTCACCCTCACACCTAACGCTCTTATAGAGATGCCATTTCTAGCCGTTGTTGTCTTATGATATGCACTGAGATCATATGAATTGAATTGTGTTGCATATAAGACGTGTTAAGTTGCATACAATTATTGTGATTCTAAAATATTGTTTAAGTCTGTTAAACTTGCATCGCCCTTGCGTTATGTTTAACATATTCCACACTATCGAAAGGGTGAAGTGGTATAATGGTAACGTATAACAATACAGAGGCCCATGATCTCAATGAGGATCGGGATTTAATCAGGATTGCCTTTATTGCAAGCATGAACTATGAATCTACAACCGTTTCTACATTTTTGTACACTATTCCCATGTTCAGAAAGTAACAAAATTGTAAATATAATAGAGGAAGTACAGAATCGTACAAATCGTTTGTCTAGAAGTCTGCAGTCAAAACCACTCAGTATCCACGAGCTGTGGATACTTATCGTTAGATCTTTAGCAAAACCTTGTATTGTAATTTATCATCATCATTTAGATATGTATACAGTCATCGAATTGATTCTGAGTTGTCCATGTTTATTACTTGATTACTTGTTTATTAAAATTTAGAATATCAATTAAAAATTAACCTAGGAGGATAATTAGACCAAAAAGTAGACCACTGCTGTAATGGAAAATGTAATTGGAAGCTTTCAAGGGTTCAGACAACAAAGATAATAAAGATACTAATAGAATAATGATAAAGTGTATATGATTATAGTTTTTCTTGACGTGCAATATCTGTTTATGTCCGTTCAATTTTACACATGATGTAACTTATATAACCGTTACTCAAAAATACGTAAAAGAGTTAAAGTCATCGAGCTCAAGTGGTTGGAAGTTGAACGTAAACTTCCTCTGTTTAAGGAAGAATTGCGAAATGAAATTAGAAATTAAGAAATGTACTGTAGTGATGTGCTAATTCGCATTCTGGTTGGCTAAATATTGGTATTTTACTAATATAGATTTTCCATGAGGTTGTGATTTGCAAAACCACATTTATTTGTAAACTCATTTTATTAGATCTAACAATATGAATTACGTTGCAGAGAGTTGATCGTCAGATGTTATGAATCACAGTAAAACATTAGGTCTTCCTGTATGTTACAAGAACCTCCGGTATTTTTCTTCCAGGAAACTATATATGATCTAATAAGTTGTATTGTTTCGACACACGTTTGCTAAATAAAATACAGGATTTACGTTCTTGTAATGAAAACTGCATCACGGATGTACAGTAGTAAGGAACGTAAGTCGTTGAACTTTACTGTTCAGTACGACAATTATTTTGACCGACAATTTTTACCAGGGATTTGCATGAAGAATGAGAGCGTAGAGTCACATGTAGTTACTAATAAGCCTTAAACATTATTGGGCTTGATACACAAACAAAAAGTACATAATAACGTAAATATTTGATTTTGCTACAGGAAACCAGGTCGACCTAATAACGTGATCGTCATGTTTATCATAACGATTCACAACTGAACTGGAAGAATTCTCCCATCCTACAAATTCGTAAAGGTGAAATGCAGCAATAGAGGGAAAATCGCCACACGCTTTTAATGAATCTTAGGAGCAATGAAGAAGCACTGTATTATATTGCTGTAAAATAATAAATATTCCGACTTCCTTCTTCCCATTACTAAATCTATCAACACCTACACGTACATATTTATACACCTGGCTGTATTTTGTAGTGCAAGAAATTGTTTTTCACTTTACACTGTATTATCGTTCGTGGACCTAACTTCAAGGTTATATTCTCACCATGTCATCAAAATACAATGTACTTATCCTTAGACTGCCTCCACACTAGTAAATATTTCTGACACCCATACATTGTATAGTTGTACCATTTAATGCCAAATGAGCTATTTAGCAATTCGATAGACTGCATGTCATATGCATAATAAAGTAATGCTGTATAAAAGTAAAATGGTGAAACCAGTTGGACTTATAGTAGGACCTGCGTCAGCAGTATTATTGTGAATTTAATTGCTGAAAGTTTCTCAAAACCAGAAACTAAACTGAATTTAACTGCTTTCATGTAAATCGTGTCTTGCACTTTAACTTCACTCAAGTGTTTCACTTTCAAAGAAGTTATGCATGTACGTACACATTTTAGACAGACATGATTAAGGCTTCCTCATTCTGGCTCAGTTAAAATGAAGCAATTTACATAACTATACATATATCGAACATGTGTAGAAAATACTTCAAAAATACCTTAATCCATAAAGCATTGTATGTATAGGCTCATCTTCGTGACCTAGCATTGGAATTTGCATTGATATTTTGCTTCAAACCATTAACACTGGAATGGTCTCAACAGCAAATTGAAATATTCAAATAGGATTTGCAAGCTATGCATTTCTGTTCCGAACAGATATGACCATTCCATCAAGCTGTTCAAGTTCAGGACGGCAGTAAGATAAGCTGCCGAAGATGAAGATGAGCTTCGGAAGCAAACTACGGAAATAGTGGCTGATAGGGATAACTGACATATTCCACTTTCAAACATATGGCTTTATTTAATAAATTGTATTCACTACAACTCATCATCATTTTACTCCTCAATGAGTACAGTTTTCCAATTCCTTATTCTCCATTGAATGTTTTCGTACTCTGATTAAAGATGAAAGCATATGGGACACCATTCTGTTTCTACGACACAATTTCCAAGCGGAAAATGAGCATACATTTTGATGCATACAACTAATGTCAGAGTTTTCCGCATCATTGACACCTGCTTGAAAAGGAAAATTCTCATGCATGATACATATGTATGGGGTATCACAAATAAATCCGCATTTATGACTTGTAGTTTTACGCCTTGCTGACACCAAGAAACTTGTGTGATCTAAAATAAGTCTACTTTTGAGTTTGAGGTATCTGTGCCACCCTTTGAATATTCGCATCTATATTGACACATTGACAGAATTCTGAGGTCTCCACTCCTACATATCTTCGCATTAGTTTTATTTATATCACTAACGTTCCAACTTTAGTACACATTTTAAACGTTTTGACACGTACAGCATGACACTGACTTGACCGCTTCAGTTAACAAGGGAGCGCTAATTATTCATGTAACCCGACATTTAAAATGTCAGCAACTCTGTCGCTGCATCAGGCAAACAACGAAATGCTACTAACGCCTATTTTAACTTTAACTTTATAGCTTGAACTCTAATTATATAGAACATCATTGCATTGTGAAAATATTCAAGTTAAATATTTGGTTAACCTCTTCATTTAATTAATAACAAGTATCACATAGTCTAAGAGCAACAATTTACGTGTTGAGTTGAAAAAAAGCACGAGCAACTATATTTTTCTGTTGATGTTGAAACACCGTCAATTCGAGGATAGTCTTTACATATTTTCGTGAAATTGAAATAAATTGTTGGCAATAAATTAACTCAATGCATTATCATTTTAGCTACAGAAAGTTTCAAAAAAGCTGTGATTGTGATACAATAAGAGGGAGATAACTCATATAGACGTCATGTCATATGGCCTGCATATAAAACTGTTCTATCAGAATGATCGATGAAAATAGAACAGCCTACAATAATACTGATCCAGTATCTGGAGCTCTGGAGAGGACAACAGAATGATAATGGCTACTTAGGCAACCACATAAAGTCATAATATGGTACACAATACACATTTTGATATCTACTATTTACTGTATTGCACATAATTGCCGCAGCCGCATCCTCGTCTTAAAACTCCTATTGTGGTTACCATGCATACTCTTATCTAAACCGCTTGCTGTTTTATCTCTATCTGTAGTTATTTCTGAAATTTCCAAACAACTTCGGTATGAATGGATGCTCGTTCCAATTTCCCAGAGGCAATCAATAAGTAGAAAATTTAATGCAAAAACATACTTATATGTTGGTCATAGTATGTTAATGGTATTTCGTTATTTGTATGAGAAAATACCAGAGTTTATTTCACAGCTCAGAATAGAACAGGTGGAAATCAACTTATGTGCATACATTTCTGAGTAAACTTATATTTAATGTAATCATTCAGGAGCATGAATAACCTTCAGACGTTCCTGCTTCTTTGCAGTGTAGTTTCCAATCAACTTTTTGGCTTTTTTTGAAGCCTTCTTTTTTGCCGATAGTTGAAGATTGCAAATTACAGAAAGTAGCGACTACACACAAATTCACCCAACGTCCTGTCGTTCTTATTTGAATTCAAAATATTATGAACATTGAACATCACCACCCATTATTTGCGAGTTATACGTTCTGCTACACACACCAATATTGTTATCAGTATTTATATATAAATCAACACTATACCGTCGTCACTGCAGTGTGGTAACAACGAGATTCATGTAGTTATCTTCCCATGCTATAATATATTAAAAACGTAGACATGCTTTGATTCACCTGAGAGTATGTACACTATATAATAAATAATTGCGCGGAAAAAGAGAGGCCTACATTAATGTCATTGCTTCCTTGAAGAAAATGCGTACTTATTGTAGTTGGACCGAGACTTTACAACCAAACTAAAGCACATTTACCATACAAATAGGATATTTCCGGTGGAAAAGGTATGTAATTGATGAAGTTTCAATAATAGCAATAAATTTACCTTAAATATCAGATTTGTTCCCTCTCTCTCTCTATGTCTTAATCATTGCACCTCACAATATCATATGTATATTTTCCAATCAACGGACATAGGTACGTCATATAAACATAGTAGAACATCAGCACTTCCACAGCAAAAATTTTGTGTCACCTTATCGTACAGTGATCTTTCCGAAATATTTTTGCTGGTGACAAAATAATTTTCTTATTTAACACTTTACAAATAATGCGAAATGAAGAATGTAACAAGTAATTTTGTGTGCACTTTCACCACGCACATAATCCAATAAATATTTAGCCAGGTAGGTTAAAATCCCTCGGAATAATACATTCGTCTAATATAATCTACACGTTGAAATGTAATTTCACGAAAATACGTAAGTGTATGCGTAATTTTAAGAAACAAATTTCGTTGAACTGTGAAACGTGAACAACACTTGATCGTATGGAGTTAGCACAACAACTAAAATGTTCACATATTCCTTTATTTTTTGTTACCTGTTGTAGTGCTGGTAACTGTTTCACTAGGTATGACTATTGTTGTCATCTGAGGCTTACAAAACATGCTTTAGGCAGTATGAAGTTGTGTACAGGTATGAAGGGAATGGGAACTGGGATTGTCCCTTGTAAGAGTAGGAACTTCCACTGACATCGAAACATTTCTTCTACCAGAACTTGTATACGCAAGATTCATGGTATGCTTTGCTTTGCTTTGCTTTGCCATTAACCACTGCTTCGTGTGTGAACCAAGTCAGTAAGGGATGAAATACATTAAAATTAAGGGGCGGACGATTATTCCTTTAAAAACTTTCGTGCATATAGGGAGGGTAAATAATATATACAACTTTGTCAGTACATGACGGCTCTGGTTATTCCTTTAAATAAATATAATAATAGTTCTATAGTGTAGGGGAGTCAGTGTAAAAACTCTAGTACGTATAGCGAATAAATATATACAAGCTATACAGATATACGCATGTATGCATACACCTAAATGTATATTATCAACGATTCTTTATTAATGAAAAGGGAAATATTCAGACTCATGGAGGCAGCATCACCAACAGCACATTAGTACACATACAACATATAGTGTTTTTTGTTTTAAGAGATGAGTAATACTATGAAGTACAAAGCACTCATGCTCAATAAATGTATACATGCTAGAACAATGGAACTTCTACGTTTTCCTTCAGCATTTCCCTTCTTAGTTCTTACTTACTCACAAAGAAAAGATATAGCTGCAAAATGTTTAAATTGCAAATTGTCTTCACGTCACCCTATACCGTGAGCTTAACTCTCCGATGAATATCGTGCCTCTGTAAATATTATTATGCAGCATTTACTTATAAAGACCTAACTAGCTTTGTGTCATACTGTTTTTATGCTGAATTAGTATATTATGTTTGTCCTGAAGAAAAACCATTGCTAAAGCTGCTCTATGTTCTAAACCATTTATATTCACAAACGCTTATTCATAGTAGAGTTACTTTGCTTCAAGTCTCAAAATATATTCACATTTCACTTCACATTGCCATCAGCAAAGAGAATTGGTATTCGCTCCTCAAAATCCTGTAGTCATAAAAAGGTATCGCACATATATAATAACACTTGTAAGTTTCCAGGAAAAGAGGCCAAAATGACACTCTGACAATATTACTATTTCTTTCTTTCACAAAAACACATTCGTTCAATGGGTTTTATTTCTACTGTTACAATGACTTTCGGTGTACTCGTCCGAAAATAATTTAAGACTGTTGTGGGATTTAACCGTTGTGTGTGCTATGCACAGAGTATAATAATGTTGTCACTGCCATTTGCACTAATCTGTCGTCTCTATCATGCAAATATTCAGTTTGTGTCTTTTGGTAAGCACAAGACAAGATTAGAATCCGCATCCATAAACATTTATTTAAGTGATTTAAATATAGGAATTAAATGCATCCAAGCAGCAGAAACATTTTAACTTTGAGAATGTGTTTTGTATGTACTTATTGATGCATCTTTATTTAGCATAATGTACAATATATTATTGTGGTACTTACTTTTGTGTAAATTGTATATAGCTCATTTTTCTTTTAAAAAAGTTTCTTTTATTTCCTCCCCGCATTGACCGCGCTGCTAAATGCTTCTCAGACCCTTCAGAAGCAAGTTTAACTATTATCGTATGCTTTAAAAAATAAAAAGGCAGAGCAATAGTAATATCAACTTTATTCAATCAATGTCTGTACATTTGCCTTTATTTTCATGCTCTATTACAAACAACGTCCCCTTTGTACATATGCACCAAAATGTCCGTACTTATAAAATACTTACACAATAAAATTTGTGCGTTTACACAGAAATACATTTATTTATTTTTAATTATCCACCAATACACAATACACACCTGCAAATGCAAAGACATAAAAAATCTGACATTTTGCAACGCTAGCGTGTAAAAGCAGGTGGCCTAAAGCAAAACAGACGGAGTGAGATGATCATTGGACATTATCTGTACGAGGAAATTATGGTTTTATGAACATAATTATCAACTTTAGACCAAAATTCGCATGGTAGGTATACAGCAGAGCAGACGGTTTTGCTTTGCAGTTAAATATGTCAAACTTATCATTTACTCTAGTGCTATAATATACAAGTACATATGGTACAATCATCTATTAACGGGAAGCCCCATGTAATATTAAGAAAGTCAGCGTAACGTAACCGTAACGTACTTTTAACAATGAACAATATCTTTTAAACTGCAGCCATGATAGAAAGAACGCCTTTGTGTGTACAAAAGCGATGGTAATAATAAATTTACAACACTTGTGAAAATAATGCAAAAACCTCAGAACATCTGCACAGTAGCGTCATCTAACATCTGTCGATGCAAATCTCACCAGAAGACCTCAATTTCAAACATGCACGAATGTTCAATTTTACACTTGATCCATTTGTTTGACTGGTGTGCGAAAAAATTGTCAAACTCTACTAGTAAATTAATATTATTAACATTTTCGAACACTTTAAAAAGAGGCTATACTAGAAATAGAAAATATAAGGGACGATCTTGGAAAATAAATTATTTTTTAATATTATTGCTCTATTCATTTCAAGTATCAATTTCAATTCAGGACTATTTTTTGGACAAATTTGATAAAATCCACAGAAATTGAATGTAATCCTGAACAATTGAATAAACCCTTGAAAAATATCCTGAAAAATTGAATAAAATCCGGAAAACTGTAATAGCCCTTTAAAATAGAAAAAGAATCCTGAAATTTTGAAAAAATCCTTTGAAATTGAATAGAATGCGGAGAAAAATAAGCTAGGAAGGGGAATTGTTTGAAAATAAAATAATATGCCTAACTACCCGGAAATATGGTGAAAGACAAGAATGAGCGTTCCCGACCCGAATTATATGGACGTGGCTTTCAGCTTAGCTGAAGAGGCTTTAAAATGTGGTGAAGTCCCTGTGGGCTGTGTGGTGATTTACGAGAAGGAAATCATCGGTGGTGGCCGAAATTATGTGAATGAGACTAAAAACGCAACAAGGCATGCGGAATTATTGGCGATTGATGCAGTTCGTCAATGGTGTGAGCTCAAAAATTTGGATTGCTTGAGTGTATTTTCTAAGATCCATCTGTATGTTACGGTCGAGCCATGTATTATGTGTGCTTCCGCTTTGGAACAACTCAAAGTCCCTTTAATTGTCTACGGATGTGATAATGAGAGATTCGGAGGTTGTAAGTCCGTCCTAAATGTTTTTAATTTCAACGGTGCATCTCAACCCACGATTATTTCCGGCCTCCGAGCTACAGAATCCATAAATTTACTAAAGCAATTTTATCAAGGTGAAAATCCTAATGCCCCAGTTCCAAAACCTAAAAGAGACACGGAGGTCAAGCTAAATTTCCAATAAATAATTTTGAACTCTAGTATAGACTCAAGTCTTTTTAGTATTGAGCTCCTGAAAAACTCCAACCTGAACTAAAATCGCATTTATGGTTGAACTGTTACATTTCAAAATTGTAATAAATTGCCGAACTCGAAAAATTCAACAACGGTTACACTTCAAAATAAATACAAGAATGACTGAACGGATGAACTTAAATTAAAGTGGAGCAAGTAAATCGAATGATAATAATAATAGTATGAGTTACGAGCCCTTCGAATTTTGCAACTAAAATTGATACATTTGTATTCAGAAGGTCTCACCTTTATGTTACGAGTATAGGACAATTAATGGGTAAACCAATGCTTATTACGAGTGAAATGTAAATTATTAAATGTAATATGGAAACGCAAGAAGCCACATCCTCTGTCTATTCGGAGGAAGAAGTTGAAATGGACAATCAAACGGTGAAATCCCAAAGCCACGTCTTTGAGCAAATGAGGGACCTTTTGAAAACTCAACAAGCTTCGTTAAAACAGAACTTGCAATTTCTTCAAGCCAAAACGACTAAGGTTGTCAAAGTTGGACATGTTGACAAGAACTCTTCAAGAAGCTCAGATGATAAAAACTTGAAGAGGGGACAAGACGTCAAGCCAACGGCGGACCAAGAAGGATTGGATGATACTGAATGTCAGCGACAATGGAGTAATACTTCAGCTAAAAGTAGTAAGTCAATTATTTTATATGAACGTATACATGTAACAGAGAATATAATGTGTTGTCGAAACGACGATGATGTAAAAATGGAAAAATAGTAACTTACGGAACTTCCTTTTATTGCAGGGGACGTTCAAATATGCCCGATATGTGCAGCCGAGTTTGATGACCCGGAAAATCCGGAAGCATTGGAGGAGCACGTTGCCGGCCATTGGTGTTCTTCTGAGTCTCAATAAATATTATGTACAGTATTTATACAATTCTCAATTTTACCATTCCTTGAAAAGAAGGCAGTTGTTGAAACTAAGTCCAGTAACTCTTCAAGTTTTCTTTATTCGTTAATAATATAGTGTTAATTTTTACATTCACGCTGTGTATTTCAAAAACTTCAACGATAATAAATGCATACTACTTTTTACATGAACAATACAAAACAATAATTCATGGTGGATTCATTCGCCACAGCCTAATAACTCAAATTTTTATAAATTAACTTAGATTCGGCGTTTTAGTCACCACTGTCGTAGTTTTTGTGTCAGCACCAGTAGTACTTTTTTCTAAGAGATTTCGACTGAACCACGAAGGTCTAACTTTCGGAAGTTCAACAAGGATACTATTTTTGGCTTTTTCACCAGCTTGCTCATTTTCATAAAGTACCACAATACGGCGATCTTCTGCTCGGTCTCCCAGTTGAGTCTCCACTGACTGACGGATGCTTTCAGTTTCTTTTTGGATTTTGTCGTAGCAATTTCCTGGAAATAAATGAAAACATTAATAACTCAAGTCATATTACAAGTTAATATAAATCATAAATCCATTCTCTCTTCTGAAAATGGTTTAAAAACTGTTAACATCTCTTACTGCATAGGTGCTTCGCTTCATGGTGATGACCGCAATTATCGCATATAATTAAGTTAGTTTTTGGTGCATACAGTTTCAAACCCCAGGTTGAGGCACCGATTTTACGACACCACCGCTTCTCAACCGTTCTCCTCCTCTTAGGAACTCCCCACAGAAATCCTTCGGATTTTTTATCTTCTTCCTCTACACCTTCCAAAGGCGTTACTGGAGGAAATCCCGCAAACGAAGGTTCCAAAGCTGGTAAACATTAAATATTTTATAAAACATATCCCAACATCACGATTTATCACCGACCAGTTTACTTTACCGAAACTCTTTGTATGTACTCACAATCAGTAGACATTGCACAATTTCATATTTCATGCATAACATTAGACATACCTCGTAGTTGAAATGCACCCGGGGGCCACTTGAACATATTCCTTAGCGTGCACTCATAACTTCTGACTAGGCGGACGATCAACTCCATCTCAATTGGTAATCTAAATTGTTATCCGAACAACTCTGAAAACCAGAATAAAAATAACAATACAATAATAATTATTGTATTGTAATTATTACGTTTAAAATAAATTGCAACCTTCAATAAAACTTTATTTTACATAATATCATTTCTCCCTCAATATAAAATTTACACTATTCCCCCGCTGATCCTCAGGATCAGGTCAGAACAGAGCAGAACATTAATCCACTGAATATATTCTTTTTAATTTATAAACTACAAGTTAACTATCGATGAAATACATTTAAAAAATAGTTCAATTTTGTAAATGCACAAAACATATACTGCAATTTATTTACATAACAATAGTAAACGTTAGAAGTTAGAACTCATCAGCTATACTTAATTTAAATTTTTGTTAAAATTTTCTATTAAAGCAATTATTTCTCGCAAAGAATGATAAAATTAATAATTTCAATACTTAACAAAGTTGAAAATAACCAATATAAAGGCAATCAAATAAATATAATTTAAAAATTAAAATTTTTAAATTTATTCTAATCTAATTACTTACTTTTCCCGGATTACTAAATGGCGAAAACCATTAAAAAGAAATTACAAGAGAAATGAATTTAAAAAAAGGAGGAAATTAAAAGTATTCAAAGAAAATTCCTTTATTGAAATTAATTAAAAATTAAATGTAAATTTAATTAGTGAAAGCAGTTTCACTGTAAAGTTTTTCATTCAAAAATGAGTTTTTAAAAGATCTCAACTCAATTAAACTCAATGCAAAAATGCAAAAACTTTGTTTCTAGTTAGTAATATTTGCACATTTATTGGAATTTCAGCTTCAGCAGTACAAAAATACAAACTTCAAATTCCCGGGCGAATTTGAAAATTGCAAATAAGTGCCAGAAGAGACAGGAGCACGTGTTCGGTTGGGGGTGAATAAAGTGGTGCGGTTGGGTCGCTGAAATCGACGGACGGCAGAGAAGGCGCGTGCTGCCTTCGTCGGCAGCCGGGAGAACTGCACGGGGAGGAAAAAACACATTGGTGAACATACAGCGGATGAACAAGATTCTCACTCAAATCCCGGCGTGCTAGCCCTGCTCCTCCATATTGAGCGACGGATCTGCCGCAATTCCACACATCGGCACTTTGGTAGCAGTGTCTACATAGGAAATCCATCAGGTAAGACCGCTCTCTCTATTCCTCTTGAAATTTATAATTAATATCTTAGTATCGTTTCATAATTTCGTAGTGAAATATCAAAATAGTAAACCCTTTTGTAAATCCACGTTCCTCCCTGAAAGATTTTTTCAAAAAAGGTTGAAAATTGTTTAAAATCTGTCAATCGAAAGTTTAAGCATGCTCGCATAGTATATAGAAGTTGTTAATATCTGGAACCACGTTGTCGATTTTTGGAAGCTTGGGAATCATTAAAATATGATAAATTTTAATTTAATTTATTTTAAAGGAAAAGTTTGTTTTTGTAATGATGAGGAAGAGAATACTGTTCGTAAATTTGGAAATTGTTCATTAATATGATGTTTAATTCTGTATATTTTGATAACTTGAAATTGCAGCATGGGGGCCTACAAGTATATGCAAGAGTTGTACCGCAAAAAGCAAAGCGATGTTATGCGCTTTTTGCTTCGTATCCGTTGCTGGCAATACCGTCAATTGAATAAAGTTGTCCGGGTGCCTCATCCCTCCAGACCTGACAAAGCCCGTCGTTTGGGATATAGAGCCAAACAAGGTAATAAATTCGGATTTTTGTAGTTGATTTTTTAGTGCTAGAGTGGGTTGTTCGGGGTTGACTGACAGGCTTTTTGCCGGTGACCAATTGTTGGGTTTAGATGTGTGGGAGTTGAAAAACCCTTGAGGTCATGATGCCTACAAAAAGTTGTCTGCGATGATAAATTATTCCAAATAGAAAAAGTTTGATTAAAGGGTGATCAACATGTGAGGCCATGTCTAAAAGGAATAGTTTACAGACGGCTGGAACTCTGTGAAGAAATATCGAAGGATACCTTAGGGAGTACGGAAAGATACGTCATGATGTATCGAAAGATATCTCATGAGGCATCGGGATACTTCTTGGAAAAGGATACTTAAAGGAGTGTTGAATGAAGTCTGCTGAAGTTTTAAGGACAAATGTATGAAAAGGTTGATGGTTGTCTGGTGGTAATTCTTTTGGATTGTTATTCTAGGTTTCGTTATCTATCGTGTCCGAATTCGCCGTGGTGGCCGCAAGCGCCCTGTCCCCAAGGGTTGTACCTATGGTAAACCTAAGAGCCATGGAGTAAACCAACTTAAACCCGTGCGAAATCTCCA
The DNA here is from genome assembly GCA_034696945.1 of Lipothrix lubbocki. Lineage (NCBI taxonomy): Eukaryota > Metazoa > Arthropoda > Collembola > Symphypleona > Sminthuridae > Lipothrix > Lipothrix lubbocki. The sequence continues at coordinate 83,925 of JAQGAK010000344.1, forward strand.
AGCTATTGCTGAGGTATGTTGATGCATGATGCAGAAGTGTTCTTTTTTTCTTACTTAATATATTGTCACCCTGATGATACCATATATATATCTTAATGATAAAGAATGATTATTTATCTTCCTTGGATGTCTGAGTGTTTTTCTCCATTTTGTTATGGATTAAAAAATTTGGAGTTGAACAAATTTTGTGAGTCAGGGCGAGCGTTCTTATAAATTCTGATTTTAATTACAGGGACGTTTGGGAAAGAGATTGGGAGGACTTCGAGTTTTGAACTCTTACTGGGTGGCTCAAGACGCCAGCTATAAATACTACGAAGTTATTCTCGTTGATACCTTCCACAAGGTAAGCGGGTCGTGGAGATCATTAAGAATTTTTGTTTTGGTATTGACTTCTATGATGATTGAGCATGCACCACTCTGATTTCGGTGAATGAGAATTATACTCTAGGTCTACTGAGAAGTTCAATACATAGTAACCAAAATTCATCAGCGTATATTTAAATTGTAGGGATTTCATGATAGTAACTGTTGTTAAATATCTTTCAAATGATACTGATCTGATGATCGTAATTTTTATTATAGGCTATTCGTCGGGATGCTAAAGTGAACTGGATTTGTAATGCTGTCCACAAACACCGTGAACTTCGTGGAAAGACCTCAGCCAATAGGAAATCCCGAGGTTTGGGCAAGGGACATCGTTACTCCCAGACCATCGGAGGAAGCCGCCGCGCTGCTTGGCTCCGCCGTAGCAGATTGCAACTTAGACGAAAGCGTTAATTATCTTTTAAGCTCTTTGAATGAGGAATAAAACCATTGGTTTTGGAAACATTGTTTACAACTACACTTGTTATTTTCGTCACATGTTTATTCCTGCTTTGTGGCAGATACAAAGGATACTTCATATTCTTGGTTAAGTCACTATTACAATATAATAATGTATCAATATCAATCAATGAAACATCATTTAATCATTGCTCTTCCCAGTGACATTATCATAATACCCTGGAAATACATATTTCGAAGGTCTCTTATTCATAAACGAAAAATTATTCATAAACCAGCATCACGCCGTCAGCGTGATTGAGCGTGCAAAATTAAGTGCATTGCATTAAAGAACCATTGTCCATATGGTTGCTACCTGTGCGAAGTTGAACCATTTATGTTCTATAAAATCTCATTCTAGAGCAATATACGAACTGGCTAGCTTTTTTACTAATATTTCTATGAATTGATTTTAAGCATAGTGACAACACAGTAGAAACTTAGTCCTCCTGTTAGTCCTGTTCCATCCATAAACAACCGTTCTCGTGCATCCCTTTAAATTTCCCACCATGATGGTTCCTTCATTCGTCGATGGTACCCATGCTACCCATGTTCGCGGAGGTAAACGTGAGCTTCAAAGCTCCTAGATGGTGCATACGCAAAGAAAATGGTCGTCGAAGTACCCAGGGATATCGCGTATGGAAATTTAATAAAAGAGGAAGATAGTGTAATACTATTGAAGAATAAGAGAATAACTGTTTCAAACTTGTGTACAGGTTCGGTACAGGTTTTTCTGTATAGCTGTTTAATAGGTATTTATTTATTCCATATTATATTTATTCCAATTCATTCCATATTATTATTTATTGAATATCATTCTTATTTTAATTCCCACGTAGAAAGTAAGTTACTCTCCATGTTGGGCTTCATTATTTTGTTGACACACCATTAGTTGATGGGCTTACGACGTGACAGCTATCATTAAATGACTGGTTCTTATATTGTAAATCGATAAGCAGCTTAACTAAAACATTGAAAATACAAACCATATGATGAATTCCTATTTAATTATGATACTTGTCATTTGATTGAATACGATAGGACGGATTAAAAAAGGAGCAAGCATTCGTCCGTTCAAAGGAAATTAATCTTATTTTTGATGGTATACATGCAAATAAGTGGGCAGGAGTTGTTTTGGAATAAAACATAATGTTATATAGACGCTCTTCTCTGATGCTGATCTCCTATATTAATTTATCTGCCCGTAGTTAGTTGCAGTTAGTTAGCATATTATTTATACAGCATAAGTTCAAACCGATTAGAACTGACGAGTATTAAATTAATATCTTTAGATGTCTTATAAGGCGATTATGAACGGAGTTGAAGAAGGAATTTTCTCGGGAAATTGGAAACTTTGCTGAAAGCGTCCATTAGCGGGTTACTCAAGCTCAGTCGTTGGGAATAATTAGCAAGATGCATCTTTCAACGATAAAATTACAGCTTTAAGTGATGGATGTTGGCAAACCAATGTATAAATACCATATACATATAATAAATTGTTCTTCAGTTGGACTTCGTTAAAACGATAGTGGTTTATTCCACTGTTCACTATAAAGTATTAGTCTTGAATTTACCAAACGCTAGCATATAATAGAACAAACTCCACACCAGTTTTTCATTACGATTTTATAATAATAAAAAAAACTATTGTGTGGAGTGTACAAATGAATGTAAATTACTTGAATTGGGTAATTTTCTTCATGGGGTATAGAGGATTCAATTACTCTGTATACAGAATGACAAAAAAAGTAGAAATTTTGGTGAAGGAAAAGTGAAGTGAATATTTACTGTATGCTGTGAATACTATTATAACTATACAGTCTTGATTACATAATTTATAGAGTAGCAAAATTTTTTTGAGACCTTCTACTCTATACTTATGCACACTTTAGTAATTTTGTATTCCAGATAGACTCTGCGGTGATGAACAGATAATCAATAATTATGCATTTGATGATAAAGGAATTATTTCTACCGTTAATGCAGTGACTCAGATAATTAGCTGAAATACATAAATACAATTATGTATATGCTTATATAAATATGTATATATACTTTTGCATGTGCCTTCAGCCTACTAATACCTCAGTATTTATTTATGTGCAACGATACATTACTTTAATAATTATTTGAGTTAAGAACTGTAGAGATGAAATTAGCGCATCTTTACTCCGCACAACGCATCTCATACTAAAATACGGCACGCAGATCTATGTAGAAGCGTATACATACATGCTTCAAATTCTTTATTCTTTACCTTTTAAGGAACTGCTTGTTAGAATCATGTTGCGTTGCTATACTACAGAACAGACATTTTCTTTGATTTAATACACAGAAGCTCTACGTTTTATTCACATTATAATGTCTGTATTTTGTTATGTGTCCAACGGTAACAAAAGGCAATCCAGTTTTTATCTTTGTATAATATTTGAACCCCGCGACTTGAAGAATTGTCCAACGGTTTAAAAAGACCATATCCACCGATATCCACCCAGGCAATTGCCAAAAAATATTTCAGTTTGATGAGTTTTTGGAACAATTCCAATGATGTAGTCAGGATCAGATTCAAGTTCATATATATACATACATGACAATAATGTGTGTAGTTCGCTCGTGTAATAAAACCTTTAATGGTAGAAATGTCCAATCATATATATTAAAGCAATCTTTTATTAGGTAAATTCTTGGCGCAGGAATCCCACATATCTTGATATTTGACTCATTCATTGGCCCATCTTGATTATTGACTTTTTAATTCGACAATCGACTTAAGAAATCAAAATAATTTGATTAATTATTCTAAAACTGATCTCATTAGGATTGTCATAAAAAGTTTTTAAATTTTGTGTCAGCATAATTGATCATAAACACAAATGCTTTAAAACGTGTAAGCTGTAGTAGCACTTGAAAGAGGGAAACTTTTGCAGTGTAATGACATGGTATCTCATTCTACAAAGTATCAAATATTTTATGGAATACTACAAAATTTATAGATTAGATTTCTAACAGTTGATTCGAGAAATTTTATTGAACTATTAAGATTTGCCGAGAAAGGTAAAACAATGGATGTAAAATGGCTTTCAGGAACGGTTATTGAGTGTCGTTACATCCAGGTTGTGAAGAATATTATTATTTGCTTATTACAAACAGTTTCAAGGCAATAAATGTTTTATTGGTTAGCAGGATCAGTGGAAAAGTCTGTGGTCTAGACTTTAATATGATATTTGTATTTATTCGTGCCTTGTATGAACTTCTCAATTGATTTTCAACTACCACATCCATATTCTAATGAACTCCTGTAACTTATTGTGACTGTATTGGAAATACCCTCAGTGTAGATTAATGTCTGATTCTTAAATAATTAGCATGTCTATATTGACTGGGATTGTGCTTTACCGTAATTTTAACATTTCTTTTCATGTTTTTGCTGTACTTTACTTGCAAGGTGAGCATAAATAATGAGTAGGGATTGTTAACTTCGCTCTGAATTCTTAACAACTATATCTATTGCTATACATTTGCAACATATGGCTTAACTATATATTTTCTACAGCCTGAATAAGTGCACAACAACTGCAACAGTATAGAAATTGGGTTTTGTAAAAGGAACAAAATATGTAGCTTAAGGCAATTAGTCATAGTGTTTATGGTTACATGTTTTTCTGAAGGTGGACGTCTTCAGTCGATTAGTTTTTTGCACCGTTCGGGTGATATTATTGTTGCTTCTGCAGTTGTTATATAGTTTTTTTGTTTATTTTAGAATATGCAACTTAGTGGCTTCTATGCATATGAATCAGAGGATTTTTGTTCTTGCATGTATTTAGTGCTGCACGTACCCATAAGTTTTCGAAAAATTTGTCTGGTCGCAATTTTTAATCTTCTCGCATCTCTCTCCTACTGAATACAGAGGAATATCATTATAATTTCAGAAGAGAATTCCCAAGTTAAACAGCACTTTTTTCTACTCCGGCTTTTTAGTCCGTATGTAATGGCCTAAATAATTTAAGGTGTTCGTTCACTACTGCTTTTTAAACATTTGAGCCACTTATGTTTTATTTCTACCAACTTTGTTAATCAAATTAGCGCATATTTTTTGACTACATCTGTCAGTTAATTTTTAATGCGGAGGTGCAATAAAGATATATTTGCACGTTCTGCTTTCACAGAAAACGAATCGATCAAAAACCATCACAGCACACATTGAAGACAAAACATAGGCAGTAGGTAAGGTAGTCTACGATAGATTTTACTAGTATAATCCATTGTATGTTATCTACTGTGCATACCAATTTTTTAATTTCCGGTTCATAAGCCTGAAATTATTATTCAATCACAGATGCTGTCACACACTTAAGCTCGGTCAAAAAAGGGAATAGGCGGAATCGTGTGAATGGATATAGTTGAGGAGAGCAACATTGAGTCCATGTGCATAAGATAGAGCCTAGATTGAATGCTCGGTATGTTGTTATTGTTTGCGCGGTCATCAACTGTCCTTAACCCTATGGTCTATTCACTGATATTCGACGGGCGATTAGGCGAGGCGATGATATTACCTGTACGAATCACATAATCCTCACATTGCAATGAGTAAAAGGTCAGAAAGTCATTATAGGTTGTGTAACTCATAGAAGTTTCAAGTTTTCCGTTCAACGTGTACTGTAGGTAAACTTGCATTAACTGCAAAGCAGGCTGTTAAGTCAGAGGTATCTACGTATATGTACACGTACATGGTCGTAATTGCTTTTAACATGAACTAGGAACATAGATGGTACATATATACTGCATTAAATAAAAATGCTAAGATTTTCATCATAAGAAAAACTTTACTACTCTACCAAAGTGCGAATACTAACGACTTATGGCCCATGAAATGTACAAATATTTTGGGAGATCTGCATAACATATGGAATGAATGAACCGTGGCATTCTAACATTTCGCTTATCAACATTGATATTTGCCGAGGTGCTAAAATTTATATAAACCCTTACGGTAGCAAAACTTTGAGCACTGAGCAGACTGAAATGACGTTATGGCTTCTTAATACACATGCCAATAACAGTACAAAATTGTCACTAAATACTCCAACTTATGCTCAATTTTATGTTTCCCGTAGACTGGCCCTTTCATTGATTTTAAAAAAATAACTTTCCCAGTAATCATCATGTTGATAGGTTGTGACAATGAATTTCCGGCAGCTTGCATCAGTTTTGCCACTCCAACTGGAAGTAAAAATCGGGTCAATTCCTTCTCAGGACCTGACTGACTTAAGCATGTCAAAACACAGCAGTTAATGTCACTGAACATGGATTTGTTGTCTTTTTTTCTAGCAACGCCAGGAACCATGGTATGACATATAGTAAATATAAGATATTAAATGAGCTAAAACCAAAAGCGAGAAAGCAAGTCATTTCAATCCTTGTGATAAAAACTTAAGCGGCTTAAAACAAATTATTTTAGTTTAATTGGTCAAGTATGCATTATACGTTGCTACACACTGTAATCTGTATTACAGCAGAGTATCAGATTTATGCATAGCCAGAGTTTCTTTTACCACAGTGAGCAGGGCTAAACTTGAAATCCTCAATAAATAAAACCATGGACAGCTCTGCTTTACTTCCATATCTCATTTCTGAAGATTTGTGATGGTAACAGTATATGACCGATACTGAAGCGTTCCTGAATAACTTTTCATCTCCTATACTATAGTGTGACTTTGAATCTTCTTGCAATTTACTACTTGAAATGTACGTGCGATTTATTTACTTCTGTTTGACATATACAAAAGTACACAATCTACAATTACTGTGTATGTGCTCAGTGAATGAAATTGCTGTGTGCAGGTATGCATTGAGTATGATTGTCGTTGCTATGGGCACGGACGCCATATATATATCATTTTCACGACCACTCGTAAGGGAAATGTGAGGAAAACAATAAAGGTGGACTCAATATAGGATAAGACTTAAGAACGACTGCCACTTCCACTCCTTTGTCCTGCCTGACCGTGACCATAATAAAATTTTTGCGAAAGTAATACCAAGCCCGAACGCAAAGGAGCAGGTGAATGAATTAGTTTATGACAGTGGTTATGTTGACTGCATTGTATTATTTACTCTACCTTGCTAGTTTTTTATTTTTCTTGTTTCAAGTAATATGTATGTGCTGCGGCAGTTAGTATCACTTAAAGCGCCATCGTATCGGATGCTACTATACACCCTTGTGTACGCGCCCATACATATGTATGTATATCTATACAGTTGTAGTAAGCTTGCTTCTGTACGTCTACGCTATTACATGCATGTTATTTTCCTCTACTTATACGAATAGGACATCCGTGGAGGAACAAGCTAATAAGGCCGGAATTCATTAATATCTGGGTTAATTGCATCAAATTGTAGTATTCCTTCTTATCAAGAGCAAGCAACAGCTCAAGAAACATTGCCGTCGTCTCGTTCTACATAATGTATAACGTGAATAATGCCACAAGGTGTTGAAACAAACAAATTTAACTCGTTTCTTTACCTCAGTGCCTCATACATACTTAGTCATACATCTATAGTGATCCTCTTCATATGAAATACATATACATATAGAAAGGAAGATTTTCATTACTGCACTG
>JAQGAK010000345.1:0-91121 GCA_034696945.1 Lipothrix lubbocki
AACTTCTCTGACTCATCTGGTAGCAATAATGGCTGATAGATAATTATCCATTGAAAATTATCGCCTGACAAGCTAACAATAAACTTGTATAAGTTCAATAAGAAAAAAGTATGTAAATATTAAGTTGCATAAATAAAACTCGCTTCAATGATGGTCATTTTAGATTTCATTAGTAATTTATTATTACACTCCCCATAGTTTGCACATAAAAAGATAAAATTACACAGCTGCCCGACATAGCGTGAATGGAAGACAATGCTTTTATATAGTATAGCCTTGAGATTCAATGCGCGAAGGACATGACATTGATTGTTATACGGCTACATAACATCCACATCCTAATGGTCTTCCCAATTCACTATTCTCATCCTCTGTGTCTGTGTACAAATCAAAAATTGTATAGAAGGACATTGCTTTTTATCTTCAACTGAAGATAAATAATATTACCTACCTATGTATGTATGTAACATTATATGTAACGCAGTATATTGACAGTGCATTTTATTCACTTCAATTATGACAAAATTTAAATTTATTCGTCCTCCTGTCCTATAGTATGATGATGATGTTTACGTTAAGTGTCTATGGTATGTTTCTGTAGCAGGAGGACTTAACTACTTTGCTTACGCATAACTAAACTTCTCCCCTAACTAACACTTTAGTGTGTGTGCACTTCTCATCCTTTCCACACGTAATAAAATTTAACTCTTAATTGTGATTTTTACCGACTCGCTGAATTTTCACCTGATTATTATTAATATTTATCATACGTAAAAATTATTACTTTAGCATATTATCCAGCTGTCTCTGCATCTAAAGTTTATCTAGTAATTCTCAAAAATGGGTTCTGAAACTGCCGATCTGAAAGCTAAGTACACTGAAATTTTGAAGTCTAACGACATCCAAGATGAAATTTCGGAAGTTACAGTCACCAAGCCGGACTTGCGAGGCATGCACATGGCAAGTATTATAGAAGTGGCGAAGATTGAGTTTACAACTGGAAGAGATCCCTTACAACTCTTCGTAAAAAAGAAGCTTCAGATCCCCGATCCTGTCATGAACAAAGGCATGACGGAAATAATGATAGGTGAAGCAACTTTCCTCACTGAGATCGTCAAGGCAATCAACGATTTTAGAAAAGAACGCAAAGGCGGGTGAGTAAAAGAAATCGCACTTTCCCTTATGTATGTTTTCAATATGTATACATACATACATGTGTCTCCATGTTTTATAATTATTTATTTAGTAAATTATATTATCATTAATTTTTATTATTAGCAATTATTTATCATTGATTACTATATTCCTTCTTATGTATTCTTCCAGCCCGGACGTTAGCGATTTATTTCCAAAAGTGTATTACTACGATGAAGATATGATCATCATGGAAGATTTGACAGAGCGGGGATACATAACAATGCCCAAAGCCGTTAAAAGATCTTGGGAGGAAACAAAGTAAGCTTATTGTAGGCGATTTATTATCGTTCCTTTTAGTTACTTTATATATCAAGTTTAAATTTTCTTAAATTATATTTCAATTTGAAAATTATTTCTATTATATGTCAAATGTACTATTCAGAAATGTGTTCGAGCACCTCGCAAGACTTCACTCAATAACCCATGTCATGATTGCTGAAGCGGGTGGACCAGAAAAGTTTTTAGAACTTTACCCCACACTGGAAGACATGATGAAAAAACCAGGCATGGGAGAAGTTATGAGTCAAAGCTTTGACGTACCGTTTGAATATTGCATGTCCCTTATTAATGTAAGTGTTTATACTTACATGTGAATTCAATATTATAGCATTGATGAATAGTCTAAAACAAGGGCTTAAACAGAGATTAGTAGTACTGTTATAATTTTAGTAAGGTTAATGATGCTCATATAATTGCAGGCCAGTAACTACCCGGATAAGCAAGAGAAGTTCGATTTACTGGACAAATACCGTGGCAAGTTTCATAACATCATGATGGAGACTATTGACGCCGAGACACTTGTTTGGGCAGTAGACCATGGTGATTGTTGGAATAATAATATGATGATAAATGCCGACACAAAGAACTTGGTTCTTGTAGACTTCCAGGTGATTAGTATCATATTAATAATACGATATTTAATTTATGATTTAGTCATTGTTATAATTTAATCAATAATTTCATTTTCTTAAATGAAAGTTAATATAATTAATGCCCGCAAAACAATAGAATAATTATTATGAATTTTTACAGATACCGCGCATAAATTCCCCAAATATGGACCTCATCAGATTTTTATTCTTCAGCTCCTCTCACGATGTACGCTTAAGATGGAAGGAGCTTCTTCAGTATTATTTTGAGGTTCTCAAGGAGTACGTTTTGGCTTTGGGACACCCTTTCTCCTTTAAATTCGAGGTACATATGTATAAGGAATACTCGCTTAACTTAAAATATATACGTACACACTAACTGCAATGAAAGCAAACGAATTTATAAAAAGGAAGAGCATTATTTTCCTTTGTATTTTATAGGATTTCGTTCAAGATTTCCGTCGCAAAGGAAAATTGGACTTCGTAATGGGATTATTAGTCATCATGGGTTTTGAAGCTATTGAAAAGCATGATACTGAAGACACGACCGGAGACTTCAAAGGAGATTTTCAGAACTTGTTAACGAGTTGGGCAGAGAAGAATCCCGAAAGGCTTGGTGAGATAGGAGATCGCACAGTTGAGATGATCAACGATTATTTACTTTTTGGAGAGTTGTAAACATTTGCTTTACAATTAAAAATGTGTACATATATAGCATTGATTACTCGGAATAAAAATGCACGTTCTCAAAGCAAGACGATAAAATCATATTAATTTGCATTTAGTGCAAGATCCTGTAAAACACAACATAATTTATCTTCTGCAGCAAAATTAGAATGGGCTTCTAACTGAAATAACTAAATACCACCTCCTAAAATTCTGGTATTTTCGTCACAATGCATATCATTTAAATAAATATTTCTTTCAAATGACAATCCGTAAAGGAAACTACCGACCATCCGCCAAGCTTGTTCGCGTCCATTTCCAATTCAGTTCAAACGTGAAGCCTTAAGTGCTACTATAGTTGCTCTTTGTTTGCCGTGTTTTCATTGCCAATCGAATTCCAGCAATAATAAATTTAATTTTATCGTCGTTTTTATCCTATATAGATTAAGTTTATAGTGTTGGAAATCATGAAGGGGTTACTGTTCTGTGGAATCTTTGCGGCATTTTACATGCTCGTGATTCTTTTGTTTCCGGGTAAGTTTTCTTTGGCTATTCAACATACTGCATTTATTAACCAAAAATAATAACAGTATTTAATATTTACTGGTAAAGGGCTTCCTTTTATAATTATATTGAATTTATTTGCCAAACAATAAAAATATTCCTTAATTTATTAGAACTTTTTAGGCTTGTTTAGTAATATGAAAGTGTAAAGATATTAAGCATTTTAGTCTTATTCTAAGGTGATTTTTTTTTTAAATTTCAGTGAATTCCCAAGCTGCCGGTCAACCTGGACCAGGGATCAGTGACCAGCCAAAGCAGCCAAACAATTCCACAAATCCTGTTTTGAATTGGATTCAAGGTTTCAGCACGGATGCCTTTGGACTCTCCGACACGGCATTTCGAAACACTATGCAGAATATGTACGGGACTATGCAAGGAAACCCGGAGTGTGTGAAGAGGTCCGTCTGCATAATGGGAAATTATTTGCGTAATTTGCCTGGACGGGATATTATTTTCTTGTAAGTATTACATACATACACCGAAGTATAAAATATAAATAATTAGACTTGTTAACGAAGAATAGAATTTTGCAGAATGCCAAGCGTGCATGAACTTTTATCTTTGTATTAAGCATGCATTAACATAAATGATTCCAAAATAAATGGAAATTATTTGTACATTTCACAGCCTCATGTCCCAGTACGTCCCTCCAGAGTACACCTTGTTCTATGACATCTTCCGTATCTCCGCAATGTATGGTCAGAACTGTCAGTTATTTGCATGTGATAACAAGTCACCTCCAGCAGCAGGAGCAGGAGCAGCAGACTATGCTCAACACACAACCCCAGTCCCAATAATTATTCCGGCCATTACTGCTCCCACAGCCACAACAGCTTCACCTAAGGAAATCTTGGTAGATAATGAAGTCCACAAAGGACCTAAAATGCAGAACAGGCCTAATTTTTAAAACTACATATTTTTATATGCAGGCATTAATGAAAGCTTTATTTATTTTTAACATGGTCGTATATACTAAGTAACTCCTGCAAATTTATTCCAATACTTACGTAAATATTATAGTAGTAACTTTACATGTATTTATTCTTTTGAAGCCATTATTATAGTATAGCATTCGCAATTTTAATATACTTATACACAATTATTTAGCTTTACAAAAATGAAACATTTTTTTTACAAATACATCGTTTCTACTTAAAAGAAATAAAGATTCACACTGCCACAATTGTGTACACAGTATAAAAACTACACTCGAAAAATGTATTATATTTCATACATGCATAATTTATACTTATGTACATACCACAATACCCACATAGGAGTAAAAAATCAATGCTATTTTGGTGCTTTAGCGTGATCATCTCCATTAAAAACATAATGTAAGTTTCAAGAGAATTTTATAACTACATAGTGGCATTTTTGCAATATAGTTGAACGCGAAGCATATAATGTGCACAATATATACATATGAGCAAAACATAAACATTATTTTAGTGTTAGCGTGATATTATTCCATTCAAAATACACAGTGTATTGTGTATGGTTACACAGAATACCTTAAGTTCAATGGCATTTTTTGCAACAAAGTTGAAGGGGAAGAGTACAATGTGCAGAATACACTTATATACATAATGATGACGTTTATTATGACTCACCTACATACAATTCCGAGAACGTTTTGCAAAACTTTTGCGCAGAGCTAATCTGATGTTTTCATTCTATGTAGTGGGTATATAGGTGCCTAAGGGTATGTGAATTCCCCGTAAGCTCGTATTAATGATTCATATGTGTTTAGAAAGTAAGCTTCTAACTATCATTCTCCTTTACGTCAAAGTAGAGAGCAGAGCTCAATTACTTGTTTTCTGTAGTTAGAGAGCATTAAATAGATACTTTTGTTAGTTCAGGTATCTTAAATAGGTACTTTCGGATTTCGGGTAGCTAATTAGATACTTTCGGAAGGTCGGTTATCTTAATCTTACTGTAGTCGAGGGATTTAAAGATCCAAAGAGTTAAATTCCAAAGTTAAACAAAAATGGAGCCATCCTCAATTACAACCTTTAAGGCAAGGGAAGAGAAGAAGTCTAAGAAGAGTAGAGAGCGAAACTTTGTGGGGCGAAGCATGTTCCAGGAGGGATTCACTGAAAGACGCGACCTAGAGCAATATTTTTGGACGGACAAAACAATTGACGCCATCAAAAGTGCATTACAATCTACCTTTGAAGCTGATAGTAGCTGTTGCTTGTGCACCCCGACCGTGGCTCATACTTGGTGGGTTGAGGATGGTGTAGGGGTATCCTTACTTGACCTAGATACTCGCTTTGAATACTTGCCTAAGTTCCGCTATTTCGACTTAAGAATTCCGCATGCCACTGACTTGCAACCTGAAGCTAATGAATGGAGAGTAATAGTCTTTGACCCCCCTTTCTTTTACATTCCCATGGAAACCCTTTACAAGGCAGTGCTTCATGTCTGCCAAGGTAACATTAAGCAGACGAAGTTGTTGGTGGGATTTCTGAAACGGGAGGAAAAGACGCTGCTAGAAACCTTCAAAGAATTTAATCTCCGGAAAACAAGCTTTCCCCTGGAGTATGCACACGTCAACAGTAACAAATGGGCAAACTACGCCATGTATAGCAATGTGGACTTACCGGGAATAAAACGAATTAAAGGCACCTAAATCCCCTTTATTTATTTACCTCATGGTAATATGTATACCTATAGGTATCATATGTCTAACTCCGCCCCTAAACAAGATATGAAGACAATTAAATCGTGAAATGTACCTACGTAATATACTTATTATACCGCTGCTATAATCTTAATTTGTCACAAGACTATACTGTACAATTAATTATTGTTTGTTTTTATTTAATTTCAGTATTATTATTAAGTACAAAATGAATTCTAAGTACAAAATGTTGCTCTGTAAGAATTTGCAGTTTATATTTGATAATAAAACATAGTTGGCGTCTAATTTTGAGCAAATTAATTTATTATACCTGAAATAATGCATAAGGGCATTAAGTCAGTAATAATTACATATCGCATATTTTAATCATTCCAGCTTCTATTGCATTGTCAACATAACCAGACTAGTATAAACAGACTTAAATGAGAATTATGTACTGAGGTTTAGAAGCTAATTTACCCATAATTCTGCAATGTGAAGATTGCAGGGTAACAAAAGCCAGTCGGGTTGTCGGGCAACTGGATGTTTTGCGAATCTTCCACTACCTTACTGTCAAGGTTTCGCAACTCGAGCTCTCATGCCATCTCCTCGTAACGTATGTATATCTGCTAAGTTGCTGATGGTTGGAGGTTCAAATTTATATCCCAGAGAGTGAGTGCAAGAGTCGGGGAATATTTTTAATCCTCTTCCTCTGTGATCTTTTTATTCATTTGAGCAGTTTCCCCTTCTATTATTAAATAAAATAAATAATGTGAAACTATCCTCTCGATGTCGTCTTACACACATGAATAGTCTCATAAATATTGCATGTTAAATTGCAAATATGATAGGAACGAGAATGTTATTTGATTGTGAAGCTATAGACAGCTTTTTGCTCTGTACAGTCTGTACAATAATAACCCCATAATACATATTCGTGGTTTACGAAAATAAAATCACAAATACTGCAACTTCAGTTCATTCCAGTTTATTTGAATTGAAATGATTTACATTGGTAAAAACAATAATGAATTTCAGAGTTCATTTGTATAACAAATCACTTCATTTTCATTTGTGATTTTTAAATTACAAAGTACATTTAAATGTAATTTAATTAGCGTAAGCCTTTGTAAATAAGCATAACGTTATCACACAGAAATACATACAGCATGATAAAATGACTAGATTTGATGACACAGTTTACATGATAAAACAGCATCAAAAAATTAATAACAGAATTAAATTGCAAGATTGCAAAATATACAACATTCCTTAAAAAAAACTGAAGTATCACATTTGGTATTAGGATAAGTTAATTTTAAGTTCATGATCCAGTTGAACAATTATTGGTAAACTAATTTACATGTATATATTTGATATATATTGCTCAATTTGTGAGAGAAAAAGTGGACAAATAATCATTTGTAAGCTATAGGATGGCAACGCCATAATACATTTTTTCTATGGATCGATATTTCATTTTACTACAATTTCATCAATCTTCCTACTGAAAACCTGACTGACTAGTACTTCAGAATCCTATAACTCCCGACGGAATTGCGAACCTTGCGGTAGATGCGCGGAGTTTGGTTAACATTAACCGCCAGGGGACAGTACTTCATCGTGTGGGCCTCTTTCCCCGTCTTACCACAAGCAGGGCAAACATACTTGGAGAGAATTGGACAGACCGTCTCGTTCAAGCTGTTCTTCAATTCGTGGGAAGTATAGACTTCCGCCGGTTCCCTATTACTCCGACAAAATTTGCAGTGATTTCTCTTCGGTAATGGAGTCTTCTTGACTGGAACAGCTGGTGAAGCTGCTGGCGTTTCTATGTAAAATAAATGCAATTCTTTCAATTAAAACAATTTCAATTTACACATATTTTTAACTAAGCATTTTGAAATTAATTTAAAGTTATAAATAATTATATTTGTATATTGTACATTTATAAAAAATAATTGAAAATTTCAATTATTGTACTAATTAAAAAGATTATTCACCTGTTGGAAATAACTCCTTCAGATCCACTGGCGTCCTATAAACCACAGGTGCTTGAGCTTGACGTTGGTTATCCAATAATTGCTCAGGTCCCGGTTGATTTACAGGGGCATAGGTAGGAATCCATCCAGAAGGTTGGAATTCGTATGGAACCAAATAAATCATTGGTGGCGAATAAGGAACTTGGCCCATACTCTGACGCAAATCTCCGGAAGCCAATGGTACTGAAGGCATGTTCTGGGGATAATAATAAGGATGAGAAAACGACTCCATGTTTTTCAATTTATGATTGCTACTGATCTCAGTTTCTCCGTGTAATAAAATGAATGTGAGATGTTCACTAACTGGTGAACTTTGTAGTAATGACGGACAAAAGCTACAGTAGACTTAGGTTTGAACAAAAATAGGTGTGGAAACCTTAAATGTGTTTAGAAGAGTAGTTCTGTTACAAAGAGCACCTCCTTCTTAACATTCTGGTCAAACTTTTAGTGTTGTTTGGGATAACGTAGCTCCAGGGCATGAATTGGTATTGGTCAAGAATCTACATGACGTCAGTTCAAAATGGCGAGCATTGTTTATTAGTAATCCAAGATGTCTGTTCCCATGGCTATAACTATAACAGTCAACAGTGTGAAAAATTTGTACTAATTGTGTATATGTCATGAAGATGCATATGATATTCACATTTATTAAATCATGTAATCATTCATAACATAAAGATTAAATACATACATACTTGGCTCTTTCATTAGATAATCTGTGTACATATGTAAATTTCCTAAAGTTTACGAATTATGGTAATATAATTAATAATATTCTTGTACATAATTAATTTCCTATTCTGTCAAACTCAAAACAAGCTTTAAGTCAGCTCAAAAATAATTAAGTGTTGTATGAGCGACTAAATTAGTACCGACTGTCGTACTTTGGGGGCTCAAAAAGTTCGTACGGTGGAGGCAGATCTTCATACAAGGATTCGCCAACACATTTTTCATTGACGACGGCCACGGTGTAGCAATTCCTACCATTGCCCCCACGATTTCTGTGAACTGGGCAGCAAGCAGCAACTTGCCTTGCATTATTATTATTAGCACTCGGGCAGATACAGCTATTCGGAATTCCAGGTGTTCCGGTTCCATGGGAATTATATGAGGAATTTGTAGTACCATTTGAATTGCTGTGAGAGAAATGTTGATCTAGCGATGAGCTACTTGTTGCATTTATGTGCACATTTGGCCAATACTCATCATCGCTGTTATGCGTCTGTTCCATTTGTGCCCCAGCATGTCCCGATTCACTCTCCACTGATGAACTGGGATAACTTTATATTCAGATACAATACCGAAAATTGACATTTGTATTTATAATAATTGTTAATTCAGGTGCTCAAATTATTTGAGCACCTGAATTATTGTGTATTATTATTGTATTATTATGTATGAATGAATTATTTTAACTAAATATACATATTACTGTTTAACTATCTAAATAAATGTACTCTTTTTGAACTACTGGTAAGTAAAATTGAAAGAGATTACCTTCCAAATTCTTGATAAATTGGGCCGATCCAGAAAATTAAATAAAAGCAAAGTATGCAAATCATAACGATAGACATGCCGATAAGCATGCCAATATTGTCTAAATTTTCCATGTTGAAGTCCCAGTTGTTAAATCTACACTGTCTACATCTACTTAACTGTGTAAGCTGAAACTTGCCTGGAACAAAAGTCTTAATACCTTTTAATAAGCTATTGTTTTTACCTTCTTTGCATGATAGTATAATGAATTCATTCGTCACATCATCGGTTTAAACTTCTAACATGCAATGTATGTACATGGGCACTGCACGAGCAGTTTGTACTTTTCCAGTTTAGACAGTGTAATAATATCACTGCTAGTTTCCTCTTCAACCATCGATTTAACCCGAACTAAACATATAAGTTGTCACCGAAGTACGAAAATACTTTGCTACATTCGCTGTTTTCGCTTCGTTGGAAGACAAACAACTATGAATGCTACTTGAATCAGCTTAGCGTGTGAATTTTCAAGGTTTTATCGGTCTCCGTTTACTCAACGTATATTCTACTTACAATGAAACTGAAACAGTAAAACTTACACTTACAATGAAATGAGTGCTAATGTTGTGGCTAGGCCTTCCAGGGAACCAACTTTCCCAGCACAATTTGCAAAATTCGTATTGCGTGCAATAAGTAGCCTTGATTAATTATAATTATTAAGTTTAAAACGGAATCGTAGCATTAAATTCTCCTAATTAAATAATTTCTCAGTTTAATTTCTTATTTCCTGAGTGCTTGGAGTTTGTCAATGTTTTGCTAATAATTGTAAATGTAAATAAGTGTATGCGCTAAATGAATCCCATAAATAAAACAAATGAGGAAATTCACAACAATTCAAAGCCATAGAGCAAATATTATTTTATTAATTACTTCGTCAGTATTCTACTGAAAATTATAAATTCACAATTTGAATTTATTTTTCATCAGTCAGCCAGTCCCTTGGTATCATTGTGCGAGACCTTTGGAATGTTTCATTTGAGGATTAATCATCATGCAAATATTAATAACTAGTTTATTGTTTCACAGAGAACAATGTAAATATATATCAAGAGTAAAATTGAGCACACTACCATATGTGCCATGTTTAACAATAAGATTTCCCCTGGTGACGGTTAAAGTTGAACTTCTCAACAAAACTACACAGTATGTCTACCCGATTCCAATGTAATGTTTGAAGATAATTCTCTCTCCCCGTCAGTATTGGAAAGGTCTAGGGAGGAAGTTGGGGGTGAGATTGGAAACATGGGTAGGAAAACAATGATTTCCTCTGCATCCGGATTACGTTTGTCGGGTGGTAGGTGCATCGGACTCGGTTGAAGGTGAATGAGTCCTCTTGCCTTTGCAAGGTGTACGGGAGGAAACATGAACTCCGCAACATTTTCTCCATGTTCCGTCATCCTTTCTCTTCTGGGAATCGTACTACTGATTGGTACATCGTCCCCTTCAACTTGTGTTTCAGCACTAGCAGAACTCATTGATGGACGAAGGAGTCTCCAAGGGTTCATGCTAAAAGGCCGCCGCCTGACTTTATGCCTACAAGTTAAATGTTTGAATGGTAATAAATTAACTGTGTGGTTAATTTTAAAAAAAAATCCACTACCATGTATTGTTAAATTAAATTGCAATAAAAATGTGAGGATATATTAATTAAGTCAATAAGGAGCAATGAAATTAAATGAACCTACCTACAACGCTCAAGGAAAGCATAGAGATTGTAGACCAAATATAGTCCGATCACAAACACGATTACCCAGATGAATGTAAATTGGGCGTTTTTGACGGCATCGCCATCATCATCCCAAAACATAGTTTTTTCGAATTTTTTGGCGTCTTTATTGTACAGAATAATGGGTGGAGAGTAACTATCTTCTCCTTGTAAATTCTTATCGTTTGCCTCAAAAAACTTTCCATGTTCCATTTAGTCAACAACAAACAAGGGAAAATGTTTTTTAAGTAATAAATGTTTACTGTAAAATTTAACGACGGAAGTATATACTTGGGATTCTTTCTTCTGTTTATTATTATTGTGAAATTTAGTCCTCACAGCACTTAGAATTATTCCCGCAGCTATTGCTTTGCAGCAGTTTACTTTCCCACTTGAGTACTGAACATTATGGGAAAGGAATTTAGCTTGAAAGGAACTTTATATTTCTGTTGGGTATGCATGGAGAAAATCTGAATGCGCAAAGTATGCAAAAGCTTGTGTTAATATCGTAGTAGTGTTTTATTACCCACCATGTGCATACACAATTCACAACTATACAAAAACTTGTCCACATCAAAGTCCCTGAAGGAAATGGACATTTCTGTAGATTAGAACGGAGGAGAAAATAGCGAGAGGTCGAAGGGAAAATCGATACAATGTATATGTAACATGTATGTAGATTTACGTAGGTCCTATGCATAGGTTCATGTAGTATGTGTAACGACTTAAAAAGTTACTGCCATCTTAATGGAATAGAATTTGCTCTTTTTGTTGTTGTTGTTATAAGCCCGTATTTTTCTCAACTAGCGGTTAGCCTGGATACAGCGAGTTCACACGCTTAGGCTAATCCAGAGTGTCGCAAGTGTGAATTCCGGGAGACGCTGGGTAACTTTATGTGCATGTAGTGACTCCTACTGATTATTCAACTGGTCATATCCCGAAAAGCTATACAAAAACGCAAACCTCATCGTTTATGCAACATTTTGCCACACCCTCAGTGTATCAATAAAGCCCGTACTAATATTTATATACATAACTCACATACTTGTGGCTTTTGTACAATTATTAATTTGTGGCCTTGCATGGGGGCTACATCTTTAATTATTAAGAAGAAAATAATTAGAATACTTATAGGTAGTATAATGTAGTTTTCATATTTACAAAATTGTGTTTTTTTAATATAGACTATCAGAATTATACATATAAAATAATTATCACTTATCATAATTTTACTAATTTGTAACAACAACATCGCTTGTCAGAATACAAAAGTTAACCCTTTATCTATTAATTTTCCCCGAGGTAAAATCTGACGTCACACGAGCAATAAATCATCTTGAGTAATTTCTTTAATAAAATCCACCATGCTGGACACGCGAGTAAAGACATTTGGAGCCTCCTTTGCTCCGCAGATTTCCGACCCGAAGGAAGTAATCCCAGCGAGGTATGGCCCCACTGTGTCGTAACAAACCAACGGACCTCCACTGTCACCCTGTAATTGATTTTGGTTTCGGCATAATTATACACCTAATGTTTTTTGTCTTAAACAGGAACTAATTGTATTTGACAGCGCTAAAAGATTATCGTGTGTATGTAATTACATGCATACACAATAATATTGTTTGATTATAAGAAGGCTTACATTGCAAGGTCCTTTTCCACCCTGGAAGTCATGAGCGCATATCATATTTTCGTAAATATTCTGCCACCCATAAGCCATTTTACAATAATCCGGGTTGACAATCGTCAGATTTACTGTCTGGAGTTTATTTGGGATAATAGGATCCTCTGAAGTGTCCCCCGTGGGGTTGGCATTACCCCATCCAGTTGTCTCACACACTTGTCCCTCAGAAGCGGAATCCCTGGGTGGAAGCCTCAGTGGCTGAACGTATTCATTAAAGATGACAGGTTCTGAGAGTGTGATGACTGCTACATCATTCTTGACTTCTATCCTGTTTGATTTAACTCTCATCCTTATATGTAGGCATACGTTATTTAAAATATTAATGTCTTTGTATTAGCATGAAATGGCAATAATTAAATTTCAAGTGAGGAAGATTAGGAGTGTTAACTATATTTAATTTGCTAAACTTATTAAATTAGAATGGGATGCAAGGAATTTATTGTAAATTGTAAGTAATAAACGAAATTAATTATTACTAACAAGTTAAATTCCGGATGACGGACAATGCTCTCAACTCCCACGCGCTGCTGATGTCGTTCAGCCGTGTTTTTCACTTTGTAAGCCCCGGCAACAACTTCCAAGTCCCGATTTCTCATCCCAGCTCCACAATGAGCAGCAGTTACTACATGAGTCGCGTCTATTAAAGTTCCTCCACAAGTTAATGATCTTGTAGTGCGTCCTACAACAATTTGTAGGGACACTTGCCAGGGGAATTCTTTCGGACGAGCATCTTTACCTCCAACGATACCCAACAATCCCTGAGGTCTCTGGTTGTTAATAGACAGTTGTGTAATGACTGTTGAAATCAAGTTTTAGTTCGAGTAAAGCCTCTGAGTAAGCTACAATAGATGAATATGTGTTAACGTGGTTACAATAATATTTATTCTAGGAATTTTCAGAATCCTTACCAACAGTAGCTGTGACCAGTCCAACAGAAACAATGGCAATTTTCAGAGCTAGCCATAAATATTTCCTCTGATTCGTATTCATGGTTCACTTGTTATTAGATAAAAGTTGGAATGCGATTCTTCAGCCTACCCACCTGAGGATCAGGGCAAACAACCCAATGGTTTGAGCACAAAAATCAAATATCGCATATCATCCCAGTTTTGTTTGCTAATAAACCATAACTATTGTCATGTCTTTATCACATGGCTATTATCAGGCATTACCAGAAAAAAAATATTGTGGCCCTGATAAGAATTAAATTAAAACCGGATCAACTATAGTCCTTCTATATGTATATCTGTACATGCGGCGAAAGTAGGCATATGTAATGAAAGGTTATTGAGTCTGGCTAAGTAGTATCTACAAAAATACAATTTATCTGCATGCATCTCTGAGTGTTTAAAAAATACCTATATAAAAAATGGCTAATGGTACTGAAATAATTATAATTATTATAATCTCGTCAGAAAGGTCAACTTTATTGCTTATTATGTTGTCCGTTTCAGTGTTGCTTGTGTCTTTTTGTAGCTTCCAGAGAAAATAATTTGCTATTAATAGAGTTCGCAACAGCAAAATTTTATTTTATTTACATCATTAAGCTCGAAATCTTATAATCAAACACCAACATTTATTCATGTTTAAGAACCACTATATTTCTTCCGGCTGTTAGGTATTTGGTGTGGTTGTGGTTGAAGATATAAATCGAGTTAAATACTACAAAGCATCTATGGATTGCTATAGTTTAATATTTTGCACATACATTTAATGTAA
The DNA here is from genome assembly GCA_034696945.1 of Lipothrix lubbocki. Lineage (NCBI taxonomy): Eukaryota > Metazoa > Arthropoda > Collembola > Symphypleona > Sminthuridae > Lipothrix > Lipothrix lubbocki. The sequence continues at coordinate 14,606 of JAQGAK010000345.1, forward strand.
GCTTATTCACAAATGAGATGATAAACTTTAACCAAATGGAAAATCCTACATAAATCTAATTATCTGTGCATTACATTTTTCTCTACTTGTAATTATTTCATTTCTATTCTAATTTACTACAAAACAGGAAATCCATAACTTTAATTTAACAAGATCATTAATTATTTAATCTGGTATTAATTTTTACATTTATTAAGCTCTAAGCTTCACATTATTATAATTATTACAACAATCATGACTACATTAAACTAATTTTTTAAGCTCAATTTTTGATGCTCATATTATAATACATTTCAACCCTCATGAATAAGTTTACAGCTTTTATACATATAATATCTCATGGCAAATATAATTTCTGTTCAAAGTCTTCGTGTATTAATTCGGCAGAGTTAATTTCATTTCAATTAATATGCTTTAAGAATTTTCAATTAATGTAATACATTTGTAGAACCGACAAGATCAAGATCAAATATATTTTTTACATTTCATTTTATATGCTGTGAATTTTAGGTACGTAAATATATGTATATTTTTAGTACTTATATTTTGTTTCTTCAACCGTTCAACCTCAAGAACCTCCATATTACTTTCATATTTAATCCATCTAATCCAGTCCGATATCTCGCAGGTAAATCTCAGGATGGTGAGCTTGCTTGTAGTATTGCCAATAGTATATGTATAAAATCAGTTGCAGATGGTGTCGTGGCGTCATTGGTATTCATTGGACTTGACACTGTTGACTGTATTACCAATTGCATTTAGTAATTCACACGGAAGTAATGTTCAATGCTAAATAATCCGGCGGTTGGAACTGCCGGTAAGGGGGTGGAGCATCATCTTCGCTCTGGGAGTAAACGACATTAGTTGGTGCTTCCGTAGAGTTATCCCTTAAAACAAATGTACATACTTCTGGATTATTTTCAAAATCAAAGAGTGGGTTTATAAATTAAACTAAAGCTCTGAGCTATAAAAGATAGATTTAGCAAAAATAATGACAAGTACTGCTTATGTATAAAAATTAATATTACTTACTATATTTTTTATTAATTAAGAAGTGCAGACAAGTTCATATCCAATAAATGAGCAGACGAAGCAAAAAATATTATATATTAAAAAAGATATTAGTACTTACTTCATGTCGCAACATACTTTAAAGATGATTATCGCCCCAACTATAATAGGGATGAACAGCCCCAATAGTGCAGCACATTGGATCCAAAAAGGGTCCTCTGATAAAGACATCTCGACTACTTTAGCGAAATTAGTAGAAATTTAATTGAATACTCGATCGATTAAAGGTCCTGACTACGTTTCCTTCCCAAAGTGTTCTTCTTGCTGATGATCCCCCATTTACATCCTAATGAGAATCACTGGGAAAACGTTCGACGCTGCTGAATAGACTTTCCCTATATTTCAACTGTAATAATATTGTCTTTCACACTCGACAGCTGTCTTCGCAGTGTCTCCTAAAAGCAATTAAGTGTCTAATGGACCAGTAACATATAATTAAAAATGACGTCGGCACAAGCTCGGATGGCAATAAGTTAAAATTAGGGTTGGCTTCGAGTTGAGTGCTGAGGGTAAACTGCGAGGTCGCGGCTGTGCTTTTCAACTACATACATGGACCATTAGATTTAATCAGCGCATATAGAACTTCCGATATTTTGAATGGAAAAGACTTTCCGCGATATACAGCTTCTAAATTAAAATTGTATGAAAATAAATACTGGAAGCTGTACACTTAAAGCTGAGTATTTGCTAATATAGTAATAATTATTTGCTCTATCTGAAAATCCACTATATAGTCAGTTGTGCAGGTAATGTTAAAATCTGCGAAATGTACGAAATCTGTCAATAATTACATAAGTGCGTTATGCAAACAGTTGTGAGAACCTCACCTTCACCCTGGAATTATTGATATGCCAATTACGACTGAAACGTTTGGAAAGGAGGAAAATTCGCCAAATACATACAACTTGCCAACACAACTGCAACCAGGTAATAAAACACAATTCCAGGGAGGCAAAATTGTGGATGAGGTAGATACTTGAGGGAAAGTCTTAGCAAGCACGCTCGCAGTTTTAAGCAGAAACTAGTAGGAACGTTCTTGTATAAGTCTCTCTCGGCCGGAAGATATTTTGTGCTTGTAATCTAATTTATTACCGAGCACTTATCTTGTGTGCGACTGTAATATCTATCAATCTTATATTACGCACTTACTTCCGTAACCTAGGTTACTACCCAGGCTCTGAATAATCTCAGCACCTTTATTTGTACGTCTTCTCTTCTGTACACATGAAGGGAAATGGGAGGAAATGAGAGGAAATGACTAAAGGAGAAATTACTGCAAGAAATGTCGTTCCAGAGTGCCTTCCTTTGATGCAAGTCTGTTGATTGTGAGCTTTGAAGTGATATCATGATATTTTCTTATTGTCTTAAAATAAAACCTACCTTTCTAATATTTGCAACTATCCCGTTATTGCTTCCTCACGGTTATTTGGTTTCCATTTGTACACCTCCGTCAATAGTGTATGTTTTGGTAAATCTCCAGGCAATGAAACGGGAAATGTGAAAAGGTAAACAGAACTGAGGTTTCCATAGAGGATGTTCATTATAATCGTTAAGCTTATAAGTACATGACGTGAGTATGTGTAGGAGTACACTTGTTATCTGTTTAAATATGAAAATGAATTTCAAAGTAATTAACTGCTTTTAATGTGTTCATATGCAGGTTGTGCCGTGAATTTATGAATTTCGAATTTAATGACTTTTATAAGGTATACATAGTTGTTACACGCCTACTCACCTTTCTACAGACATACATTAAGTTACTATGACCCCTGTACATTAATTCGAATTATTTACAACAAGCGCATTAATGACTTGATCCGTACTCGCTTTCTCTTGTAAAGCCCTCCCTCTCACGTGGTACCCCTGCTTTTGCCTACGACTGGAAGGGGTAACAGACCAATCAGATAGTAAATTTTAGTTGCGAAAGAATACGACATATAGGTACATAGATTTTTCTAAGGAAGCCCCAAAAGAGACACTTAACAAACCCACACTTTCCAGGTTATCCTTGTAGGCTAGTGCGTGTAACCCAGTGCAGCGCATCGAGTGCCGGCAAAATCGCCAGTGCGCAAGCTATGTCGTTCGTTGTAACCCGAAAGAGGACATGTGTGCTTTGTTGCACAGGGTTACTAAAATGGAAGAAGTATCTGTATTGGTAATTTACGTAGTATGCCAGTTTGTTGTAATACATAGTTTAAAGAATAAAGAAATAAAAAATGACGGAACCTGCTGACAGTGGTAGTGTTTTTATAAGCCGGCAAGAAACAATTTTAGATTCCAACTATACCTATTTATGTACATGCTTTAACAATTTTTAAATTAATAAAAATCTACTTTTATTCTCGGTTTGACTTAGGTAATTTAAAATCTATGCTTCAAATGAGTTTTGTAATGAGCTGTGCCAGCCTCATTTGCACCCCAAAGTTATTATTTCTATGCTGACGGGATGTTTTGACATGTAATTTCATTCTGGAACTGAAATCAAGTACTAAAAACAATCCCCATAGAAATAAAAGTAGATGATACTGAAACGCTTTGCTTAGTACTCGTAGTAGAGCCACTTTAAGACTTCAAAGATTTTAACGCTTGTGATCTCATTCATGGCTGTTCACTTTTCGTTTGTGTAAATGAAATATCTACATCGGTATTGTTCTTTTAATTTGAATTTTTTCCCCAACTTTCATATCGTCTTTATTAGATTTAGCAACAACAAAATCAATGAAAATAAATTCACCTCTTCTCAAAGACACAAAGCGAGAAAGCCAATGTTTGCCATATGTATTTCTTAAAAATCGTACACAAATAACTGTTCCTTGTAATTATTATGTATCTGTATATTGTTATTAAGAAGATGAAAATGACTTGTTTCAAAACATATACATACACGTGAAAACATTCAATATATATTTCTAAATTATTCATGTAATTTCATTACTACATCTTGAATCTTGGCATCGTTCATTTGGTCATACATACAAGTCAGACTGTAGAAATGTTGATTGGAAGGGAAGTATACTCTGGCGGTTGGAAATTCCGATATGGCGGCGGCTTGTCGCGACTACGCTTGGATGAAGCGATATTAAGTGTTCCCAGATCACTATCCCTTATGACAAAAAAACACAACCTTTTGCAAAAATAGTATTTTTTAGTAATTTATCTTAAAATATTGTACAGGAGACTTGAAAAAATAACTTACGGCATGTCACAGCATACTTTCAAAATTATCACCGCTGAAATTAGCAAAAACACAAAGAACGCAAGTAATGTAGCAAAGTCTATCCAAAAAGTGTCCGAGGCTGAAGACATCACTATGCGTAATTGAATTGTTACAAGGTATAATTCAATATTCTTTCGATTACAACTCTTGACTAAAATTAAAACTGGTCCCCATTCAGCAATATTGTGGCTGTTGAAGATACACTAATAACTGAGAACGCCAGAGAAAATGAAGTTATGTTGTGTAGAGCAGCCTTTTAGCAAATTAAGACCTAATGGTACAGTAATTTAATAACAACATTAATGGACCGAAGGATGACAGGCTCAAAAGTATAATATTGATCTTAAATGGGACCGTATTGAAATTTCTAAAGCCTATCAACTCCAATTACAGCAACTTCCTAATTATTGAAAAGCTTGCCGAGTTAATGTGAAATATTGAAAAAGTAATATACCGAAATATTTTGCAATAAAAACTGAACGTATTTCTTATATGCGGTGTATTAACGTGCAGCGTTTCTGAAAATCAACTGAAGACTGTCGAATGCTAGTTTTTATAATATACGGTTCCCTGGTGCAAAACTTGGAATACCGGATATTAAACAAATACACAACCTTCAGTTCCATCCGCAAATTATCTAACGTGTCAATGTCTCTTATTAATTCCTCAAACACAGAAAACTGCCATGAAAAGTAATAAAGATGATGAGGTAATTCAGCAGAAAGAAAAAAATTATATTAGTTCGGTATAGAATAAAGCACGTTTCAAGCTGGTTTGCACTAGCATCGAAGTCAGAAAGATATATTTCTCTTCTAATCTATTTTATTGCCCCGCACTTATCAACTGTGTCGATGCACTGGAGTAATCCCTTATATTACGGATTGATTCTTGGAACGTGTGTTCCTCTCGAACCGTAAAAATAATCTCAAAATCAACAAGTTCACTTTTAGTGCATTGATACAGATGGATTCAGACCAGCGGGTCACATAAGTGTGTAGAAGGGAAATTTAATATTAAATTAGAAATAAAATTACGAAGTCGAATATGGCAAAATATATACTACACACTAATTTTTGACATATTTTTATTCATTATAGGTAAGTACATCGATCATAATAATTATTAGTTGTGAGTAAAGTAGACTTATTAGGGATGACATTTTCGGGGAAAACTTTATATTAAGTTAACTGCATATAAAGTTATACACGGTATTAAGGGACATATATATATTGACATTTTAACAAGGTAGTATAAGGTAGTACCCTGTATTTTATGGAAAAAGCTATATTCCCTTATTTTATTTAATCTATTTCTACAGATTTTGGCTTCTATTCTACAGAAATATTAAGCACATACATTAACAGTATTCATGATTGTTGTATTTACTTTAATCACATTTATTTTTGGCTAAAATTTTATACGTTCTTGGTTCAATTTAAAATTAAGACATTCACAACAACTGTGTGTAGCATATTATATATAGTACATTTAAACGCAATTTATGCATTTTATATCTAAATGTATGTAATGTATACTGTATATGCTTATTAGCATGTACATTTCATATGTATATTTACATCCTTTATTTTGAATAACACGTATAGTCTAAAGTCTATTTACATATAAGTACATTATAATATTGATTACATATGTATTGTGACATAGGATCAGCAACATTGAGAATATTGGATCCTATTTTCACTTCAACATTGAGTATTTTGACCTCATGCTGATTTTCAGCAGGTAGTTATATAGCGCATTGAATTAGAACAAAACTTGATGTATGTAAGTATTGAAAATTTGTATTCAACTTAAACATAGGTACATAGTTTCTTAATTTTCCCATTCTTCATTCTCATATACTATATATATGTAATCTCAATAAACATAAATGAAACTACTGTCTGGGGAAGTCCACAGTACATAGGAATTGTCCGCTGGACCTATATTATTTCGATCCAAAATACGGACATGTATAGGAAATAATGAGTATCTACTATCTGTATTTAACCGTGTGTGACTGCACAAGAAATACATAATAATAATAATTTGTTTGTACTCTGTTCTGTAAAACTGTAAAAAAGTAGCTAGTAGTGTTATAACCATTCAATTATGTTGCAGTCAAATTTTTGATGATTTGAAAACATTAAAATTAAAATGAGTGTGTCAGACACGCGGCAAAATGGGAAGTCAGACCATCGACGTACGCAAGGGCGTCGCTGGAGGACTGCTGAGAAGCGGAACGGAATTCTCACTCTGATTAGTTGGATTATTATTGTTGTTGTTGATTGTAGGTTTCTTGGTCAAGGAATGGTAATCCGGCGGTTCGAAGTCAGAGTATGGCGGAGGTTTATCCTCCGGATCATTCTCGACATCAACCACCACGGGGCTGTGCTCCACGTTGATAATAATTGGGCTCGCCAGTGTTGGATATGATGCCGAATTTGTCATCCTGAGAGTCCGCTCGGCCAGCAACCTCTGAACGCTTTCCTCCAGGGAGGGCATGGAAATGTCATTGAAGGATGATTCTCTTCTTGCACGGTAGGGCACCGATTCCCGACCCCTGCTCGTAAGCTCATGGACGAAAACAGCGGGCGGATAGGAGCGCCTGTCTCGGCGAGCCCTCCGGGCTCGAACGCTTGTCAACTGCTCCTCTGCTGCTTGCTCCCGTTTTCTCTTTCCTTCTCTGAAATTCAAAAATGACATCAATAAAAGTTTACTATTTAAAAAAAATATATTACTGTTTTTAAAATTAGCAAACTTTTAATTGTAATATTTTTATTAAGCAATTTAAGGTCACATTGCTACAACAATTGATTTAAAAAATACAATAATAATAATTTAGTCTTACATCCTGCAGTAACAATCCACAGCATATTTAAAAAATGCAAAAATGCATACGCCTATAACTATGCAAAGTTTCTCTTCGTATTCCAACGTCATGGATACTAAATGGCTATTTGCATAGCTATATGGCAGTCTAAATTTTGGAATCCACAACTACTTTTAAGCTCCTCCGGTCCGGGTGACTTGGGCTAAAATCGATGTATGGAATAAGTCAATGTCAGGCGATTGTGGTAAAAAATTGTGTAGTATCCGGCAGAGGAATGCACAAGCACGCTCAGGTTCCAGTTGACTGATGTATATTTCGTTTATGTTTATCGTATATTTTCAATAGGTATACGTATAGTAATACGTCTGGATTCTGGATGGCAGCTCTATTATAAAGGAATGAAAATCAATATATTATTTTCAAGAATAAAAATGCCACATATATTAGCATGTATTATAAAATGATGTTTAAAATATTGAAAATTCGTAAATTTAAATTAAATTCGTTGCATTCTTTTTATTTAAAATAGATATAATGCATAAATAAAAGGTAAATAAAATATAATAAGTAATTAGAAAATTCCTTGCCTGCCCTTACCTGTGCAGTAATTCTATATGCACGGATAGGTATGCAACGGAGATGCTGATCTGCTGAAGTGTCTCACCTCTCGTAGCTTGTGACTCGTGCTGGTTATAAACTTTGGTCTTTATTGCACCACCATGGACACTTCGGTATTTATCGTAAGTATGCTGGAAGGTATTTTTATAGACCGAAAGAACCGAAAACTACCGCGCGTCCCCAAAGAAGAAGTGCTCGAATCTTCAATAATCACACCACTAAAAAGCTAAAGATACTTTCTAATACCTTGTATCGGATCATTTAGTCGCAATTTCCAGGCTGTCAACTGGAAGGAATGATGTGAATGTTAAGAATTTAGGGAGTCTATTATGGCTACACATATACCTAATACTGTATTCTACCCGAATACTGCAAAATCCGACTTTGTCTATATGTAGCAGCGTCTGTCCTCCCTTTATTACTGTAATGTTCAAGCTCAGTTCAGCACTTCAGCAGTGTGCTCTTCTCAGCTGCGTGCTTCATGTACCTCATCCACGTTTATTATTCGCTGTTTTGCAGTTCTTTAGTATTGCCCTTCAGTTCCAGTTGGGGTAGTGCAAAGCGAAAGAGAGAGAGAGAGAGAGACAGAGAGAAAGAACCGAAAGTAGCTCAATGGGTCACGGAAACATATAAAATCACATAGGAACATATTTGTTGTTGTCTTGCGCAGGTACGGGTAAAATGTAGCATCTATATGGCTTCAATCCCGGGTTTCTTGTACTTATGTATGTATGAGCATACAGACTTTTGGTACACTTTGAGCTTCAACTTGCCCTTTAGCACTCTACATGGATGGACATAACTTTTAGGTTAACTCCCCGTGTTGTTGATAGGAAGGTTAATGGGTGGGCAATAATAATCTGGAATAATATTTTTTATGTTTTTAGATAAAAGTGACGAGACTTAAGAGTGTTTAATGAAGACAGGGGAAAGCCATATTCCAGTTTGATGAATTCAGTGATCTGAATCAAATGTTGTTTTTATTGGGGGAGCTTGGGGGGTTTTATTTTTTTAGTGAAATATACATTTTTATGTATGTTATATTTTTAATTCATATACTTACTCAAGCAGTATATGAACTTTTTCATGTATGTCAATATAATTTATATAGTTATATTTATACAAGAAAACCTCATTCAAGCCAGCCATCTTTGCAAATAAAATATTGATGTAGGGTTCCATGACAACCGGATGAAGAACCACTCCTTAAAATTTGCACTAATATTAGACCAGGAGATGAGCCTTATTGCGTGTGGGAGCAGACAGCATAGATAGGGGTAAAGAGAAGAGCAGAAGAGTAAAGATGAGCAAAAAGGTTTGCAAACGGGTGTCATGCCAACGGACGGAGAGAATAAATGGAGCAAATTTGTCCGGGGTACACATATTATATTTGACAGATCACAACCGAATTATCGTTTGCGAGTATATACATAGATGACAGCGTGCGGAGGCTTTGGGAACTGAACTCTTGATACTTTGGGTATCCATCCGTAAAATAAACAGTTATTATACTAGCTGGAACGATGATAAGTTTATACTTACAAAATGGTATAGTAGTGCACAAAGCTTATATAAGGCTGGTGCTTTTATAGTATAATACTTAGGCAGTGATACATATATTATAGTAATAAATATCCTGTAGACCCACTATAATATTGACTGTTGACGCATGAAAGTGAGAAGAAGCGAAAGACAGCATTTTGAATCAATTACTGCTGAGCATCCCGGATCCTTTGAAGCTTGGAAACATTAATAGAAATCCTACCATGCATGTTATGAATCCCTGCAGAATCTTGTTCCTGGGCGTGTATAATACCAGTTCATGTTGCTGCTTCCTACCATGGTAGCTAATCCAATATGTACTTTTACACTAGATTTGCTCTATGCCTTATGCCTTCTTCATTCGTTTATTAGATTTCTAGCAGCACTAAAATAAGTGGTTTCGATTTCACAATGCCATGACAACGGCCGGGGACGGTTTCTTTCGAGGGCTACTTTTATTTATTTATGTAACTACACTGCTTATGTATTTTCCTTTGGATTAATGCTGTCATTGCCTTTGCAAAGATTTTTGAAGTATCTTCCATTCCCTTTTTTGCGTCTCCTGAGTTTTACGCGTCCTCTCAGATCCAATCACATCGTGTCGAATGTTTTGTGCTGATCGCTCCAGACCAGACAATCAAGGTTTTATTTATGTATATGTTTATACCAGTGGGTAAACCGTCTAAATAGTATTATACTTTTTACAAGAACAAACATGCTTTCTTAGATTCCCCAGATCGACCAATCGATAAATTGTATATGTCAATAGCATCATGCCTTACATGAAATAGAACTTTTTTGCGCGTTTACCTGAATTATGTATATGTATTTTTTTAAATTAATACTTTGTACGACGTAATATTCGTAGTACTACAGTATTTAAAATAATGAGCTGCTCCAATGATCAAAGGTATGATAATACAGCTACTGCTAAGTATAAGGAAAGTTCATGCGATGAGCTGAAGCTGAATTTACTATCAAGCGCTTTTATTAAATGTCACCAAGTCATACGATAACAAAATACAGTATTAATAAGTATTTTTATTACATTGTTAAGTATTGTTACATGATTTTAATTGCATGTCCTATATGACAGTATTAAATTAAATTTTTTATGTTTAATATTATGATCATGATTGATAATGCCCACAAGTGTGTATATATAATGAATATGTATATAGATATAGTATTAGATGTAAATCGTTGATATTGATTGATAAAAAGACTACTGCTTGACTCAATCAAGAACATTTAAGCTACATAAGCTCTCCCGACACGTCAGGTCCGAGATGGATGAATTGAAATCCTTTTCACATTGTTGTGCACTGCCACCAGTTTTGGCTGAGCGGGTTGGAATCGGAACCAGAACAACTTCCCCACCCTCTTGCGTGTGACCATACTCAAGTTGAATATGAACGGAAGATCTCTTGGATTGTAAATTCGCTTGTTGCTTGATCTCGTGCCAGCACTTACGCCACGATGCCAGCATTCTCCTGTAATGAAAATTTATTCACAAATATTAATTTTTTTACATTTCAACCAAGTTTGTTGAGGGATACTAAAATTAAATTTATAAATAATTTCCTTAAAACTGAAGATCATGAGCCAATTTGAAAATTACTTGAATACACAGATTTAAAAGATTGTAAATATAAGTAAATAAGTATAAACAACAGCAGTTTACCAAATGAGTACGATAAGAAACATGCAGTAGAAGACGATCAGAATGACACAAACAACAATGTAAATGATTTCGCCCATGGTAATCTCGTCCCAAAAGTTTGGCCCGTTGGTCGAATACTTCTGCAAATTTTCGTAACCGGTCTTGTTCCACATATTATTCTTGACTGAGATGAACGTCATGTTTTGTTGGTCCACGGGATGAAGGTGTCTAGAGAGAGACCTCGGCGGATCCTTGGGGTGTGTAGGTAGGTAGGGGCTTAAAAATAGCAAGGACTAATTGACTTCCATTTTGGAAAATAAATCTCCAAGGCAGCCTCCAGCAACTCCGCAGCAGTCATAACAGAATTTGTCTTGAGACTTCCCCACGGAGATGAGATTCTGAGCGGAAGGGAGAGTGTGCCGAGAATTTGCAAAAAATCTTCGGGTTAGGCTTGCGCATACTGTGAGAGGGAGAAAGAAAGATCTACTGTATCCAGCTTCCAGCTATTCCAGCAGTTGTTATATCACAGCATCCACTTCCACAAAAAATAACATATGAATACATACAGCTGTGTATGTACATTCATTGAAAATATATTGCAAATTTAGTTGCAACCTGAGGAATGGATTATTTACTGCTGCTGCTCCTCGCTCCAAACAAAATGTTTATTTACACCTTGTAACGTATTACACAGTATTTGCGCTGTAGCTTTCATTAGAACTTACATGAACTATACTATACTCCCTATTTTTCATTTATTTCACGCAAATTATTTACACAAAAGTGTGTAATAAATTCTTTTCATCAAAGAGTATTTCAACAATATAAACGTGCAATGCTTCAGCATGTGATATTTGTATAAATTAATTAAAGCCAATTAATATTTCAATGAACTGTATGCCAATAAACGGTAACAATGTCATGAACCCGCTTCATGGAATGAATAAATAATTGGTCAACGACCTATGCCTTTCAACTTGGGTATCTATTATCTTTATTGTTATGATGGAATATTGAAAATAACTTTTATAATATCATGATTGGTTCACTAATTATTATTACATACAGGTGTCGAGAATTTCCGCCGATGATAAAATAACGAGGATTTTCGAACATATTTTCGAGTAATATAATATAGAATGCTGCTTATGCACATACATATATGTCATTATAATCTGTTATTTGGTTTTTCACAATCATTACTAATTTTATCTACAACGTATACAGACAAGTCCAATATAATTTAGATTATTAAAGTCAAGTGTTAAAATCAATTGATCAATTGACAATAGTCTCATAGGCCGGGGGTTGGAGACTTTCGTAAGGTGGCGGTGGATCGTCCGGTGTAATTCGTGCCGCCGATATTCCAGAAGTCCCAAGTTGCCTGGACAACAGAGGTACAGTCACATCCACGAATAGCGATGACCTAGCTGTGAGTGCCTGGGCTGCCGACATATTCAAATCCAGTACCACATGGTTGAAGGAATGCCAGCGTTCCGGAGGAACCTCAATTGGTTGGTCTCGTCTTGGGAAATTTCCGAAGTGGTTGAGGCCAACAGCGGGTGACAATGTGTCCGAGCGGATGAGTATAAGCTCATTGAAGTCTGCAGGTACCAGAACGCGTCCCCCAGTCCTCGGCATAGTCCGTTGGATGCTTCGGGTGAAAAGCGTGGAATGTTGTCCAGGTGGGGGGACGCAACAACTGCAGCCACTTTTGAAAACATAACAATGCATTTATTAGAAAAAAGATATATTTTTTAATATAATAATCGGAAAATCATCTGTAGATCAGGTAAGTAATTATTTGAATCATGAAAAAAAATGTCCCTATGCTAGCTTATGTTACAAACGAGCGAGGGTATTAAGGTAATTAAAATCAAGTATATTGCACATGCGTGATCCCTTAATTAATTAATTAGATAATTACTCCAAATACTACAACACTAATTAATAATCACGTCTTACAACAACCTGCAGCACTTGTACAGGATCCGGAGAATGAGTAGTGAGATGGTGATGGTGAGCACCAAGTGTACCCACCAAAACCACACGGTTTCTTTCAGGTCCTTAATTTCTGATTCTGAAATCCGCCAGACGCTATCAATGGTGTCAACATAATACTTGTTGTCAATCTCATGCCTTAATAAAAAGGACTTGTCCGAATCATTCTTAAACCCTCTCATGTGCTTCCGGCTTTGACAGTCAACCTTCTTGTTTCTTTAAAAAAATCAACTAACAGCCAATATAATGGTCTTGTCTCCAGCAAAGGACAAGATGATCCTACAATATAAAAGGAAAGCTTGTTGTCACAAGCACTTGCAAAATTAAACACACCCAACCGGTACACAAAGAAAGTCAAGAATACGGGAGTCAAGTCCGTGCGAATTTGATGAATTCGTATTTTTGCACATCTTGAGAGAAGACTCATGCAATCAATATAGTCAGCGAAATCTGTTCCTGGAACCCGTAAGTAGATACATATTTGTTGTACATACAAGGGAGCGAAATACAGGGGGAAAGTCTTGCGCACATGTTCTCCCATGATATACCAACTGTACAACTTACTGCAGATGAGACGAAGAAAGCAATTCTGCACACGCACTCGATCAACAGGCAGAGCAGAGAACATGCATTGCAACTACACATAGCGCATAGTACATAAAGCCTATTCTATCCTATCAGGTACTATCCTATGGTCACATGAAACCTTCCAAGGTAAGGTCAGGATCCCCTCTGTGAGGTTCCAGCAGGATCCCAACCATTGGGATTGTAGATCCCCTTTTGCGAAATGAAATCATGAAATGCTGTCATGTACGTTATCCGGGTAATAGAAATGTAGATTATACTGCGTACATTAGTACAATTGTATTACGATGTAACACACGTATCTTCAAATATATGTATCTTGACAAGCACTCATCACAGCAATAACATCACACAAAAGACACAAACAATTGCAGTGGAAGCCTTTCATCAAATGTACAACTACTTCCCTTTGCCCCATTCCACCGCAGTTTGTTTGTACAAGGTTATATATATGGGCATACATTTATTTTATTCAAAATTACGTAAACAAGTCAACTTAATAGTGTGTTGGCATTTGATTTAGTTATATATAGCTATGCAAATAAAACTGAAAAGTTTGCTGAGCCTTCATAAATCAGTATATGGAAATCATTGAAAAGGGTACACACGTGTATGCGGTATTTCCTTTTCAAAAATACATTCATATGGTATGCTTACAACAATAAATTTGAATTTGTCGGTTGTGAAATGAAGAGATGAACTTACGTCAAGTCAAACCGCAGATTGTAAATGTATACATATATGTACTTTTGTATACATTATGCTACATGTACATATATATAGAGTACATCTGACACGACGGAACAACAAACCAGAATTTTAATAACAAGAGCAAGAAGTGGTAATTTAGTAGAACAAAGGGAGTGTGGGTATAAACTTTCAAGGTTTGAATTTCTACCACATCCACTGTGGGGACTAGTGAGAGAGCTCAGTCATGCCTATGGTGAAAGGAAACTTTTCTTTATGTCCAAAAGATTTCCCCGAGTTAGGCATTATAGGTACTTTTATGATACTATGATGTACATACAGAACCTGTTGCGCCGTAAAGACCTCTCCCAAGTATGCCTAGTCTCCGTAAGGAAGAACTTGCAATAAATTACATTTCCGCCCGCAGACCAGTCTCTGATCAATTTCCTTCTACCCAATAACTTCCAGTAGTACATTGAAAATGCTTCCTAGTAGAATACCAGCAAGAAAAACAGCCGTGAATTTAGTAGTTAATGCTGTCTATAGTTACTGCAACCGCGGTTTATCACTATAAGTTGGTTTCGTATTCATATCTATATAAGGTAGAGCCGCTTCTTGTTGTATGCTTTTACCTTTAATACCATTGCAAACACCACACCAAGTGTTCACAAGCAAACTAATAAGTGTGTTCATGCAAGTAGGTACAAAATAGCACTCCAAATAAGTACTTCTTGTAAGTGTTCCAAATACCTCAGTAAACAATTTGACACCCATGTATGTACTTTCCTTTGAGTAGGAAATTGGGATACATGTATTCCTGGAACCTACGCTAACAGTAGTAAAAGTATAACACATACGGTCTTATGAAACAGAACATATGAGATAGATTTGCAAAGGTACTACAAATTGGAAACCCTAACCACTACAAAATTTTTAGCACTTTTGCAAATTTAATAGAAGATATATAATTACAGATATGTGTTACGTTCAGCAACATATAGAAAATAACAGTACAGAAACATATATTACACACAGCAGGAGAGTACGTAGGTTTAGATATTGAGAGTAGCCTAGCAATAATTACATCCCGTAAGATATAACATAAGGGAAATAACAAATACAAACTTTCTGTGAAATTCCAGGGTAAACAATATGTACACTTGTGGTAAATCCGCACACGAGCATCTGAAACCACGACAGCAGTACCAGTTTCGCTTGAATACACCAAACTGAAAGTAAACTTTTCAGGTTTACATATATCTAAAGTAGTTAAAAAATTCGTTGAATTACATGTCCCAACTGTAATTACCTGCAGAGAGGCATATGTGCCCATGTTGGTACATGGGAATGAATTTCGAAGAAACCGTATAAATCTGCCCACTACATAATGGAAAAATATAATGAGAAAGACAAAGATGAAAGCAGAGCGTTTCTTCGTTGAAATCAGCCTTGCTCCACACCGTTGTCGCCCTTCCTTTTTCTATGCTATGAAACATTTATTTTCAATACACCTCAGTGGGATGCCATACATATGAAAGCAATTTTGAAACTTATTACAAATTGAAACAGAACGTACTGTAGCCATGTGTAAGCCATAGTTGCACCCTGCTGATATTATGTATATGCTATAGAATTCTCACTGTTATTTGTACTTAAATTAGTAAATACTGTTGAGTGCTTTTGAAAAGTGTTTTGAAAAGAAATAAGCCTTTTCCTAGGAAAATTACAACGCAATTAATTCCCTTGAGATGCGGAAAACAAGTTAAAAGACATTAGTAGAAATGATCAAATACCATATTTATTTTATAAATAATGCAATTTACAACAACAAGGAATAGTTTTTTTACATTAATAATTGGTACATAGATAAGTATGGATGCTGTGCTGTAGATGTGCAAAGATTTTTTCCGGAAATAATTTCAATACATTTGGCAATAGTATATACTGTAATAAGCTCGTTGATACATAAATACAATGGAATAATTCAGTTGAGTCCATAGCTGTACAAGTGACCGCAAGTCAGATCCATCGTGGAGGAATTCAATTTATTTTCGTTCACAATATCCGTCCAGCACAAAGATTGATCCCCGGCATCTCCGTTCCCTTCATCTCTGTTCGCCGGGTGCTGATCCTCATCAACTTGGATGTAGACGGACATGGTGTGCATTGCGGGATCCTTTGAATTCCAAAATTTGTTCCAGTTTGCCAGCATTTTCCTAAAAGTGTAATTTATTAAATACAAAAATGCGTATTTAATGCAAAAAATGTGTACTAAATATAAAATTAATAAATCCAATATAATTCTGTAGACATAACAGCAGAAAGTAAATGTAGAATTCGCAGGGCAGGTTGGTAGAGCAAAGAAATTTCCTTAACTAATTAATTAAGAAGTATTTTTAGAAGTAATTTCCATTCAAATCAAAATTAATTACAACTTACCAAATCAATACTACAAGAGTAAGGAAGCAGACGGCGAAGCAGATGAAGAAAACGACTTCAAAAACCAATTGAAACGTTGTAATTTCCTTTCCGCACGTAGGAATATTTCTGTACATGATGATTTCGTCAAACTGGACGTCCGTTTCATTTAAAAAACAGTCGTTCTTCAGCACGACTTTCTTCATTTTGGATGTTCCAAAAGTAGATGATTTTAATCTCCGGTTTTAATCTCTCGATTTTAATATCCCGAATAATGTAATTTGATTTTAATAAATTCAAATATTTTCCTCGTATAGGTTAGTATACTAGTATTTATAAAATTGAAACGCTGTTTCTGATATAAAATTGAAATGCAGTACCATCGGTAATAACATTCGAAAGTATTAGTCTTTTTTGTACTAAAATGTTAACACCAAATTACTTCTTGATGCGGAGTACAACACTAATTGTGACAGACGTTGAAACTGAGGGAATTAGGTCTCTATATATAGTGAATTAGTTTTTGCCGAGGAAAATCTAGTGTTCAAACAGCGAAAGGAGGGGTTATAAGCTCTCGCATGCTTGTGGAATCGAGAGAAAGCAAGCGCGAGGAAAGTGCAAATCCTTCAGAGAAATATTCATCTCCTCTCTCTCCCATCCACAAACATATTGCTTGTACAAATCAGACTGAAAACATGCAAGTATGTAGTACTTAATGGAAGTGCTATCATGCAGTGATCGTAATCCAATGCTTGTATCCTAAGTCCTGATTATTGGAAAGGAAGGAAATAAACATGGGAGATTTCGTCACAGTATGTAACTTGTAACTTCCTCCATGAAAATTCTACCTTGTGCAATAAACTTCCAATTACTACATGTTCATGTTATGCAGTTATATGTATTTACCTTTATGCTTTTGCTTTCTTGCATGCAACCAACGTTATATAAATTCTGCATTCAATGGGAGGGAAGAACGCGCGGTGAACCCAGGAAGATTAATATGGAAAATACCGATTGTAAGGGCTTATAGTCAAATCGATCGTAATAAATCCAAATATATATAATATGGAAAATAATAAAAAATAATGATACGGACATTACAATCTTATCCGGGTTTTCACAAATCGGACTTCCATGCTGGAAGATCGTTAAGACTTTATTCTGTGTATGTACGTTGCATCATCTACTAGAAGAATTACATAATGCATTATGGTTTTATGGATACTTATACCGTACCATGTAAATAAATGGACCTCTTTTGGCACATATAGATATTTATTTAGCTGAGCTTCACATAAGACAAGGTATACATTGTAAACCACAATAATTAATAATTATTTGAGTTCAATTTTACAACCGATTGTCATCTGTAGTATGTTTTGTGTACCTTGAAAATTCTGTGAAGAATTCTAATTGAACCAGACAACCATATTTATGTTGCTACAAGGGAAGAACAGTTTACATGACCCTGATAAAGATTGAGGATAATTTAATTGCTGATTACTTTTGTATTAGCAGAAACAATGATAGAAATGAAGTGCAAAATTCTACATATTACAATGTGTAAAATATGTTAATTTTAAATAATCTCATATTTGCATGCTAAAATAGATTCTAAATATCTAATTTTGTGTAACATTCACTTTGAAATAGTAATTAAAAACTAATTATGTTCCTGTTAATTAAATAGATTCGAAATTTGTTTTAAATAAATAAAAATTGGATGTGCTGAAGCTATTTAAACAAATTTTCAATAATTAGGAACAAGTGCAATCTTATTACCCATATACATACTTACTAGGTAGATTACACATGTGTAACCTTAGTATGTACAACATATAAGAACATGTAGTTCTATAGATAAATGGTGAGCTATATTGCGAATTGAGGATTATTTTACACCTTAAGCGTTTCTCCATTACATTGTGCATGTTATACAGGGGTATTGAAATGTATACAGTATAGACTTACTCATACATTGGAGATTACAGATATATAGACATATTACCACAATGTACAGAAAAGTATCAATATACATAGGTACCATGTGAGGACAACAGTATTACAGGTTATTCGAATGTGTGAGAGCAATTAATCGCCATGTATAGAAACAGCATGGATATTATTGGACATTCATAGTATAATTTCTTTGTACTGTAGGTAATTGTGTATTACAGAGTATAGTTAGTATTTATAGCATTTTTTTAGGAATTTTGTGTAGTAGGTAATTGCATTTTGAGTTACTGTTGAGTTTGAGTTTTGACTTATTCTTACAAGCAGAGCCAGAAGACAATATCCATGGTACATATGTACAGTCACATTTCATATGTCTCGGCATATTGCTCAGCAACGGTCCTCGCAGTTTCTCTCTGCTCAGACGTGTCGTAACTGAAAGGAAATGAAATTACAAGGAAATTAGTACAGCAACAAGTTGAGAGAAAGTATTAATTTTTAAAGTTCTTCCTTAAAAGAAAGTAAGCATATAGCAGAGTCCATTTAAATAAATTTAGAACCAAAGATTTTGCAATAAGAAACATTAGCTCCAAAATTTAATGTATGAATTATTTAAAATTAATTGCCATGTACAAACATTTTAGTAAAAAATAAATTAATGGAGAAAATCCAAAACATTTTTACCAGCACCGACAAATCTTGTACACCAAGAGAACGGCGCACATGACAGATATTGTCACGATGACAACTTTCCCCCAAATTGACAGATCTTCCCAACTTGGGCTGTCCGCTTTATTAGGGGCAGTCCGCAGGAAGGCTAAGGTCAGCTCGCTTAAATTAGTCCCGTTCATCTTCCAAAAGCTTTGTTTTAGGCCTGTTTCACAATGTACATTACCTTCAAACTCTCCGTTTCACTATCTGTAAGCTCGGATTTCCAACTGAGATACACGTATACGATAAAGATTATCAGGCAGGTATGCAAGGATTTGCGGATCATTACCCGTGGTCTTTGATCCACAATGGTATTATTTAAAAGGTATGAAGTAGGAAAAATGTTAGTCTTGCAGGACGGGAGCGGGATCCAAGAGTGTCTTTGTAGTCCTCTCGCCGAACGGAGGTTGCGAAATCGATAATCAAGTCAAGAAATTCGCGGGGGAAGAAGTGCCAGTAAAAGCATTTTACAGGGAATGCTGCGCAAGGGATCCTCTACTTCCCACTTAGAAGATCAACTTGTTGCTTGATATGAGGAGCGGATGTGAAATATTATTTTCTAGCATGTGCCTTTAGATGAGACTGTGAAGGAAGAAAGGTGGGCGGAATAATATTTGCGTACTCTTCTTTTACCCTCACCTGTAGTTGTAATTTATTATAAGAAAATAAGCATTAGCGATTGTCGCCAAGCAATTATTGATTTTCGCTGTAAGCCGAGACAAAAATAATATTATTTATAGCCATAGGCTCTAGTTTCATCGTCGTTATGCGGCTCACAGCAAAACTTAACTTTCAACTTTTTTAAATATTGGGAAAATTGAAAATATTCATTATTAATTAATAATTAATATTTGCCATTTTCCCAATATTGCGAATGCATAAAAATAGTGCAAACAGTTTTTTTAAACGCTCGCAAAAGAAATACCAATAGCATCCACGTACCCGCACACAAGAATGGCTGAGCAGGAGTCGCAGCCAGAAAAGGTTGCATAAAATGACACCCAGAGCCGGCCATGGATGCCAAAAAAGTGGCAGGTAAAAACATGGATGGCCATCATATGCGTCGAAAAAGTGGTAGCATTATGGTGAAAATTGATTATTAATGCCAGCCACTTTATTAGCACTGATGGAAACCAGTGCATTGGTATTGAAGCCATCCATTTTAGCAGCATTGAAACCAGCCATTTTAGTAGCATTGAAGCCTACCATTAAAGTGGCACTGAGGCCAGCCATTTCAGTAGCATTAAAGCCTGCCATTTCGTTGGTATGAAATGTTATTGAATGTATGATAAAAATTGTGCATAAATGGTAGCCAACATGTTGGTATAAATTTCATGACACGAAGCAGCAGTATTAGAATCCATATATTACCAATGCAATTGTAGTATACATCTGCCACTATTTTAACAGCATGCTGTAGCTAAAAAGTAGATGTTGATAGTACTGATTTAAAAATATTTATTTACAAATACATTCGTATGTGTGTTAAACAAATGTGACAGTAATACATTCATTGCACATGGAAATAATGAAATATAAATAACAAATAGAAACAACCTGAGTGATTTAGTTATGACATTAAAGATTAGGAAGGAAGAAAGAAGTATACTCAGGAAGACCGGTCTTCCTTATTATCTTACAAACAGGAGCGAAATATTTATTCACTGTCGATGTCACCACCACGGTCTCCAGTGTTCTCAGATTGATTAAAATAGTTTTTGCGATAGTAAGAGATAACTTTGCCGATAGTAGCACGTGTTTGCGCATCTTGTTTTTGCTGCCAGACTTCAGCTCCTTTTACTCCACAGAGTTCCACGTCAATTGGAAATCGCTTGTTTACGACAGCTACAAAATAATAATAGTATTATATAAAAGCGTGAAATGATCAAACAATATGATTGGGTAAGACAAAATATGAAGTAGAGTAAAATGAAGTGATACCTGTGACGATGGCAATAGTCCGGTTCGGCACCTGCATTGTTGGAGGAGGAATCAAGGGCGGTAAAGATGGACGTTCTCCGCGTCTACCTTGGGCAGACTGCTTTGCGGATTTGTTGTGCTCGTTGAATGTATCGGAATCCGGCCTGTGAATACAGATTTGTCATTGTTAAATTCATTTACAATTGAAATGAGAATAAAGATTTGCAGATAATAACTTACGTTAGAGAAAGCGTCATTCGGACTAAATCTTTCATAGGATGTAATAGTACCAACGTGGCAGTAATTGTTGCGCGAGGTTTCCGAAGGGATGAGAGCCTAGCAGCATCAATATCATTGAGCTCAAAAGGAATATTCTCGCCATCAAGTGTCACCATGACGTAAACAGACTGCAATGAAAGTAAAAATATAAGTTCGTTTTGATTTAATTGAGAAAGACCGGTCTTTCTAAAAAGTGTAGAAAGTCACCTTGACGTGCGTCGGACCCGGGCGTAGATGCGAAACTTGCTGGATTGCAGAAGCATGCAGGTCGGTTGTGTTTCCACTGTTTTCCATAGATTCAGCAAGCTTATCCAGGCGTTGAGCAACATCAGCTTTAAGTAGGTTGTTGGAATCAGTCAATCGGCGAACCTCTTCAGTAATAGAATCCAAACGGGAGATTATATTGTGGAACACGGGACTGGATAAAAGAAGGTCAATGACTTCGTTGGCAAGAAGAATACGTTTGTGTTGCGTTGAAATGGCTATCTGATGCGAAGGTGGTGGATAATTCGAATGCTCACTGCCTGCAGCACCATAGGTATCAGTATTCTAGAACAACGTGGAGAGAGGAAATGGTTAGAAAAGCAAACAGTTGCTCATGAAGTCGTGATAGTGTAATCACTATTAGAAAAATACCTTGGAGATGGTTTCAAAGTCCTGTTGAATATTCGGTCCCCCGCTTCCGTGCACGGTAACTGCTTGGGAGACAATTGCTCCTCCAGTTGAAGAGGGTGGCTAGAAAAAAAAGAATGATAAGTATAAAGAGCCGTCTGAATGAAGTTGATGTAGACAGGTCCACATACATAACAAGAATTGATGTGGGTTGGAACTCACCAAATAAATATATGCATGGTGTGGATTTTTAGTTCAGGATACTTGTATATAGGTCGAATTTATATGTAATGAAGACTAGTGCAATGAAAGGCTTACCTGAACAGAGGTATCCGGAGGAAGGTTACTGACATCACGGAGTGAGTTAGTTTGACCGGCCTGTGGAATTGGTTTGCTTGCTATTTGAGGTTGCTGGAATGTGATAAACATAGATGTATGTACATAAAGTAAGGAAAAGAAATGTGGACCGGTCCACATAAATTATACAAGAGACAATTAAAAGTTCCCTTGAATGAAATAGGTGATTGAGCATTTCCTTGGTGATGGTACTGAATCTATGGCGAATATTGAAAACGCTGAAGATTGGAGATTATTACAATAAGCGTATAGGAAAATGTAAAACAATGAAAAGGAAAAAATAGAAAATAAATAGTTGTAAAAAAAGATGGGTTTTAAGAGAAGCAAAGAAGAGATGCAGAAGACAAGCATTAAAACATGCAACTGTAAAACTGAATGTAAAAAAGGAAGTTAAAGTAAATAAGAATAAGAAAACGAGTGTTAGTGGAGGAATTAGAAAGACGACTGAAATGTAGACCGACGTAGAAAAGTGTGGAGATAAAAGGAGATGAAATGATGAGAGGGACAAATTAGTGAATAATATGTGCCTACAAAGGGTTGGGGAAAAAATGATGTCGAAACAAAAAAATCAGCAGAAATTACTTGATCCGATGTACGTTGCTGAAGCTTATTCGGTGATCCGACAATGCTCTTCGTACGGCTGAACAGACCTGCCGAGGTCAAGCTTCTACGTCCGATCGAAGTTACCTGAAAATAATTACAAATGGTGTACATAATTATTTAGAAACAATGTGGACCGGTCCACATATATATGACACATCAGATACTGACCAGGTAAACTGTACGTTAATAAATAAGCAGTACCGTAGATGTATGAGATTGTTTTTTTACAGGTGTACTGCGTTTTGGTTTTCCCATGTTGGAGGGATCGGCACTTCTATGAAAGTTGAAGGTAGGAATAATAATAAGAAGAGAAAATGAAAACTTTAAGAATATATGTAAGTTGAGAAAATTAAGGACAAAAAGATATAGATAGTATACGAGAAAACATACACATAAGTATGAAAGGGAGAAAATAGTAATAGAAAATGAAAATTAGAACTGATAAGTGAAACTGATAATTTAAAAACAAAACTTGAAAAATGAAAATGAAATTGAAAATGAAATTGAAATCGAAAATGAAAATGAAAATGAAAATGAAAATGAAAATGAAAATGAAAATGAAAATGAAAATGAAAATGAAATTGAAATGGAAAATGAAAACGAAAATGAAAATGAAAATAAAAATGAAAATGAAAAAAGTCAGGAGGACGCCAAAGATATGTTGACACAAGGGAAGTCGAGGAGAGACTGACCACATGCAGTGTAAATTGAAGTAGAGGAACACCGAAATGAAAGTGCACCCAGGGCTAGTGTGTTAATGCAATGAGATGGTGGAGTAGCTATCCTTGTGGCGAAAAATAGTGGAAAATTGGCAATTTTAATTGCGGGACCTTCTGAAACGGATACACTTGTATGAAATGTAATGAAATGTTTTGAGTGTAGCGAACACCTTAAAAAAATTGGGAAGTTGGAATTGTAGGAAATTAAAACGATTTAGAATATTGAAATATATATGATTATTGGTGATATAAGTGTTTAGAAATTATACAAAATGCCTAGAATGGTTTCCGACAGCGGAACTAGTTATTATCCAACATCAAAACCGGGAGTATGGAGAATGAAGAAGCGCGCACGACTACGTGAGTGAAAATTGTGTACTGACGATAACAATGCAGTGATAAATAGCAAATGAAATGAAATTGAGCTTATTATTACCTAGTGGAAGCTGAACGCCTGGAAGTAGAGAGAAGAAACAATGGTGAAGATAACATAGTTGCGAGAGATGATGTCGTGGAGTCGGAGACAGGAAGTATGCTGGACCGGTCCGCATGTTCTTTTGCCAACATTGTTACAAATAATAATATTTCAGAAGTTATACCAGCACAAAACAGGGGTTAGTTATACATGACTGTCTTAATTGTTATTGTAATATCTTTCTGACACAACAATAATGTTTTAGCTTGCCGAAGACTGCAGTTCCTGCTAGGAAAAAGTGTGAAATAAATACTCTACTTACTATGGAGTTTTAGATGCAGATGGTGGGGTTTCTTCCGGTGCTGATATTTTGCAAAGAACGCCGAGACCGGCAGCAACGATTGGTGAGAGGTACTGCCAACATGTACTAAAAGCCACGCCAGATAACATGGACAACAGACATGATACATGCGACACTCATGTAAACGACAATGAAGCCTTGCAAGACATGCTAGACCGGTCTGCATCTATTAACACAGAAAGCAGTACCTCAGAAGAGCAAGTTGTTCCCACAAATAACACAGGTGATATAAAAGGTTATGTGTGAAAATATAGCTGCATATGTTTTACATGCTTTGGTCACCAATTTCGAAGTTACTAATCCGTTTTAAAAACAAGCAATATGTACTTATTCATGACATTCAGATGCTGACTTTGTGGAATGCTTTGCCGGAACACATTCGCACACGTCAATGCGGTCTACAGTCAACATTGTTGATCTACTGCCTGAATCAGCCCATGGCCAGGAGTTGACTACACCTTACGATGTTCAGTCGGATACCAATAACGACAATCGTGAGGATGACCGGTCATCCTATGACACTTCTGGTGAAGTTATGAGTGGTTTTAGTGAATCTTATACGGATATAAATTGTTCAGACATCGAGGAATCACGTAAGGATGCAATGAATGTAGTATTCGTAAATTATGTTTATTGAGGAATGCAAACATTGTTGTTTTTGTCACAGTTGGTGAGTCCGATTATGCATGTAGTGACGAGGATGATGAACACGCTGAGTGGCGACCTGAGTCTACTATGTGGAACGAAAAAGTAAAATCGAAGAATGTTGGGGGTACCTCATCGGCAGCTTGTAAGCTGCTTGCACTACGAATGCGCCATGGACTCACATCCACCTGCATGGCGGACTTCATCAACTTCCTCAACACGACGTCCTATAGCGATCAAATGGGTATCCCAAAAACCGTGTATGGAATACGACAACAAGCAAGAGTAACATGCCCCTCATACGCTGTGTGGCTGATTTGTAGAAATTGCAAACAACAATATTTTGTAAAGCGCCCAGGGGATCAGCGTCGTCGACACATACAGTGCTGCAAGAAAGAATTGGATTACAACGGACCGCATTACATCATACTGAACACTAGAGAAGTTTTGGCCATGCATTTTCCTAAAGTCATGCCCAGGCGAGACCTGAAGTATTTGAGTCCTAGGATTGCTAGGAAATACCAAGATTTATCGATGGACTTCCAAGCGGACTGTTCGCTGACGTTAAACATCGACGGAGTTCCCTTGTTTAAAACGTCTAACAAGAGTGCTTGGCCAATTCTAGCCTACGTTGACAGTTGCCCTGCTTGGGTCACTAACAGTGCCGTTGTTTTATTAGGGGTTTGGATTACCGGGGGCGGAGCAAAACCAGACTTCAACTTGTTCTCCTCCGAGATTGTAACTCAACTGAAGATGTTCGAAGAAGAGCCCATACAATGGTCAATTGGTACGAGCAATAATATTTGTAACAGCAGAGTGTTCATATCCAGAATACTGTGCGACAGTATAGCAAGACCCGGAGTTCAGAACATGAAGCAATTCAACGCCGCAAAGGGCTGCGGTTACTGCTATCACAACGAACCTGGTCATTACTTTAGTCACACAGCTGAATTATCAGACCCAAGAACCCTGAATGCTTACGCCGTAGATTTACGTGAAGCTCAAGCTGGACATTCCATTGAGGATAGTCGCGGAGTTACGGGAAAATGCGTTTATTCAGACCTACAGGCCTTTGATATAATACTAGGTTCGTCAACGGACTTGTAATTAGACCGGTCTAATTTCTTTGAGATCACAGCAACAACGCTAATGACATCGTGTAATTTTTGCAGATTTTCCACCCGACGTTATGCACGCCATTTACTTAGGAGTCGTTAAAACTTTTGTTCTGGCCATGATGAACCACACCAACACAGCGTACTATCTGAATCCAGAAAAAATTAGGAAAATAAATGAGTACCTCGTTAAGATCGAACCTCCTAGTCGAATTTCGAGAATTCCTAGAAGTTTGACGGACTATTCCCATTGGCGAGCACATGAGTGGGGATTGTTTCTGTTTTACTACTCGCCAATGATATTTCGGAATGTACTCCCAATACAATATTCCGTCCATTGGATGAAACTAGTCTTTGGCGTAGCTTGTCTCAATAAAGACACACTTACTTCGGACGACATTGTGAGTGCAAGAGGATGTTTAGAAGATTTTTCTAGGGACGTGGCTCAGCTTTACAACAACAAGCTGTGCACATTTAATGTGCACCTGCTTCGACATTTGCCGGAACTTTGCAGACACTGGGGACCTCTGTGTTCATTCTCCATGAAACCATTCGAGAGTTTTAATAAACACATCTTGAGATATGTTAAAAGTAGCCAGGGAACTGGAGTGCAGATAGCTGAAGGTTCATCCGTACGAACGATGCTCGAACGTAATTACAACGACGAAGAGTTTTCTTGTCAAGATGATAAATTTGAACACCCTTTAAGTTTGAAATCGAAAGCTCGCTACATGGCCGGTTGCTGTCTCCCATGCTGCAATCGACAACCCGACAAATTGTTTTCCAAAATACATTTCAATAACAAACCGTACATGTCATCATCCTACAAGAGGACGACGAAAAGGAATTCATTTTGCCACTCTTTAGGACCCGAAAGTGTAGCGTGTGTTTTGTTTTTTGGTTCGTGTTTACATCACGCCCATAAGAGTTGGGCTTATGTGGAGGAATTCAATGTCCGACCTTATGACAGCTCTACTGACCACATTTTTTACGAAATGTCGAAAGCAGGGAATAAGTGGGTATCAGTAGACGATTTAGGCGAAGTTTTGCTTCGCATCACGCTCGAAAACTATATATATTATTTACAGTTCATTAACAAAACAGAAAACGTTCGTGAGTAACTTCCGATTTGTTGGAATTAGTCCGGACTGATTTGTTATCCTTAGACCACGTCTCACATAGCAGTGTCAGGATTTGTACGACAGAGAACATGTGTAACTATTCGGTTGTGTATTTAATAAAATCTTGTTTCGTAATTACACCTGTTCATTTTGCAATAATTAAAGTAGGGAGTTTCAACCGTCAAACTGGACTGCAGCCCGGAAAAACATGTTGTCGTTGTTTTTGATTGTCACCACATACTCAACGGTTTCATGCTCATGCCAACTTAATATATCATCGTTGCACAAAATCAATGAGACCGGTCTCATTACCTCCAACTCATGCATCGTACTCTCCGTAGCTCCATAGATTCTATAACCAAGCCAGAAAAAGGAGTTGGCGTCATACTGCACGTATATTACTTGCATATCCATGGAGGGCCCCAGACGAAATGTTGATCAGTGGAATCGCATTTGTCTCTGAGCACTTTATCAGTGCTGTAATAATGTACATGACCTCGCGGTATGCAGGAAGCTGCTTAAGGTTGGCTGGATGAGCATATAGAAGCCGTGGGTACAGTCGTGCCGTGAATCCGAAGACAAGAGTAAATTTCATAATGTCGCTGTTTGCATGTGTGGTAATAAGTGAGTTGAGCTATTAGGGGTCGATAGTCTGCGAGTAAGTACAGATTGTCTTGTAAGTAGTCCGGACTATTTTCTGTGCCAATGACAGAATGTGGCGTAGTTATTAAACGAGGTTACCCCCGGTCGATTGTGGATGACTTTGGTGAAGTGCTGTTGGGAATGAATGGGAGAAATCCATACGCTTCTTTAATATGCAGAATAAATGTGGAAACGTGAGTGAATGAAGGCACATCATACGTTAAGGTTTTAACTGCGGAACTTTTATATCAGCATCCAATTTCGTAAATTACAATACACATACGCGTAATCAATCATTAATTGTTCAAGAATTCATTCACAACGCTTTCAAAAGAGACAAAAAATTACATTACATCAAAGCATCCGCTGACGGATAATAAAGAGAAACTACACATCCAATCATGACAACCGTCCTCGAAATCATTACGCAAGGAAGGAAATATTATACAAATAAAGTAAAAACATCACCTCTCCGAAAAAATAATCGTGAACATTTCAATGTCTGCACCGAAATAGTACCTAAGTGCCAACATCCGGAATCCGCTTATTTCATCGTTGAAAAAATGAAAAATCACACACATTGACTAAGCAGTCCGGACAACTTAGTCATCACGCCGACACGATCTTACGACATTTTTCACATCCAATCATCCAAGTCGTCCTCTTCACTACTTTCTTCGTCATACTCAGCTACCTTTCCTGCCGCGGGTACGTTGTAGTCCCATTCAGCGTATGACATAGCGGCCGTGTTCGCTCCACTGGTCGTCGGCGCCGAACTTCGACTAGGTCGATTTTGTAGCGGAGCTCCTGCTTCCAAACTCATATGCCGAGGCGGGAGTAAGAACGGCTCTTGACCCTCAAAAACTGGAAGAATCAAAGAAGTACTTAGTGTGGCCGACGGACTTTGTTAAGATAGACCGGTCTGTCTTGTAGTACAAGAAGTTGGATATATAACAAGAATCTTACTTTCGCTCCCATCGTCCGCGTTGGAATCAGCAGTCCACACCTTGTCTTCCAATCGAACATTCCTTGGCGGCTTTGTGTCTGGAGGCAGGCCTACCTTAACGCAATGCTTTTTCCAGCCTTCCCAGCTTTTTCCTCGTTTCCGCGACAGCGGGACCGCGTGCTTGGACAAGTACCGAGCGTAATCCACTTGTTTCTTCGGTCTATAGCATTGCAGATACATGTGACCAAAATTACCACAGTAAAAGCACTCTACACATGCAAGCTGCTCCCACTTCGTCATTCCTTGTTCCAAAAGCTCCACGCATTTCTTAGTTCTGGTCCAAATGGGGGATTCCGCTTTGACGTGGTTCTTCAACCCCTCTTCCAAATCCCAGTGGTATTCCGGGGAAGCCACAGCCATCCAGACGATTTGCGCCATGGGACACACGTCCTGAGGCAGCCAATTGTGTATCATCGCCAGATACTTCCTGTATTCCCACATTATTTGCGCCTTCTGTTTCACTGCAGGGGACAGTGGCCTGGACGAGTGCTGCGTCATGTAAAAGGCCAAGTCGTCGTTGAAAGAGACCGTTCTGTCGGCGATGTAATCTACCGCTGCTACCCGTTTCTTAATTGGGTACACTCCAAACTCCTGTAACTCTTTACGGGTCACCTGGTGACAAACAATAATAATATATGGAGAGACATAAAACTGTGGACAATTAAATGAGACCGGTCTCATTACCGTTATGAATTTCCGTTAGCACTCACCGTGGACTTCAAAACCAACCACGCTTGGTACAAGTAGTGTACATCCTCTTGCATGTACTTCAATTGCAATACCGTTGGGGGCCGTAAGAGAAAATCCGACCGCTGCATAACTTTCTTCTCCCCAGTCCATGCTACCTCCCGTCCTAATATAGCTTCCATGACCGTACGGTATCGAGGTAGTTGCTTCAGGCCCTTTTTCTGTACCCAGTAGGACTGAATGTCCACTACGCCCGTGAGAAATATGCCGCAGCTGCGACGCAGGAAAATGACATCATTTGAACACGCGAACATAATCACGACTCTGTTTTCATGGGCCAAATATTCGCGCAACTGAGCCATGTGGTCGTTTGAAAGTTGAAAGAAGTCTACTATGAAATCCCTTTCCAGCGTCCCGATCTGAAGCCAGACCATCTCGTCTGTGGAATAATAATGCATTGACTATGTTTACCATACCGTTCGATACTACTACAATTGTACCCTATGTAATTTCGGTTGAAATGTGTACAACACTCACCCAAATACGACAGCTTTTGCGTGCATTCGATATCCACCGTGACCTCCTGAACAGTTCCCAAAGCTGCCATCATCGAAGTGAAGGTCTCATCCGAATCAACAATTCTTGGCCTGTAGTAATGCTTCGTCGGAACAGGGAGACCGGTCTGTCCTGCTCCTTGCAGGACACGTCGGAGGTCCCATGAGTCCACGGCGAGTACATTGGGATGGTCCACCTTGACTTCCCCTACGCCGTAGTTAAGTCGCCGACGATGATATATGTAATCCTTACTTAAATCACGTACAGTAATTCGCCGACGAGGTCCTGAACCGGAAGCCATTGCGGGCACAGGTAGCGGAGGATCCACCGCTAAATCACTCCAAACAAAGACAAGAAATACGAGACCTCAAAATTGTTACTATTCACGAATTTCGAACACTAGGAAAAACTTGCACTTAAACAACGACGTGTCTGGTAATGTCACTACTTCAACGGCGACTGAGGGAGATCGTTTGTTGTAATTCCTAGCGAGGCATTGCAGAGGTAGTCAATAAAGCAACGTCGTTTCTGATGCGACACTTGTACGTCTTACCTTCGTAATAATCCTCTCACGTCGGCGCAGGAAAACGCGGTAGGAAAATTCAAACACATGGACATGACGTCGTTTGTGCATGCCTTTACATGCGTGTAAGTGATGAGGGCCATTCAACAATGACGTTGAGTAAGTGGGGAGGATGGGAGCTGGAAAGTATGAGTCAAAATTACGCACAAATGTGGGTCGGATGTAGCTACGTAATGACGCCGGGCATATGTACTGCATGAAAAACTTACAACGATTCCGAATTTCATGTCATTACACCCTACACTACAAGGGCATGTCAGGAACGGGGATCACATATAACTAATCCACTGCCAGGGAAAAATAGTATGGAGACATGTTGTAGTCGTTTTGTAGTAGCACATTTTGCGTCAGGCATAGGCAAATACGTGAAGAAGTTTATTCATTTGCACAGACAACTAAATAACAAAAACAACATGGAAAAATTTATAATGATTGACATGAATCACTCGCACCTGTACGAGGTGAGAGGCATATTAACATGCGTGCAAACAACTTTATAAAATAACAGCAATATGAAGCACAAGGCGAAAATCAAAATGACGTTAAAGTATTCCGGACTACTTCTGCACACAAAACTGCGTTGAATGTTCAACTAATCCCAATTGGCGGGTGCCCTGTCGTCATCGTCCTCATCTGTCACTTCCGTCCCGAGATAAGTGTAGTCAAACCAATCTGCCCAATAAGCGTTCATACGATTAATCCCCATGGAAGTAGATGAAGTGTCGGAGCACCATACCGGCATGCCGGGTTGAAGCAGGGTCACGACAGCGCCAGTGTGCTTCCAAAATGGAGAGTCCTCCGTAACTTTTCCCTTCAATCTGTCTTCAAGGTTTTCCAACTCCCGTGGCGGAGCAAGAGCCAGCCAGATGATTTGCGCCATTGGACAAATGTCTTCAGGACTTTTGTTGTATTCCAGCGTCAGGTTTTTTCGGTACTCCCACAAAATCTTAGCTTTTTGGTACATACATTCTGAAACCTCTTTGGAGGGGTGTTTTGCCATGAAGCGTCCCAGGTCAATGCAAAAAGAACCTGTGCGGTCAGGAATATAATCCGTTCCTGCGAGTTCAGCCTTTATCGGTTCCACAGCTTGAACTTGCAAATCGTCGACGGGAACCTCAACATCAGAACACAAACAGTTACAAATGGTGTCCTGACGAACTCAATTAGACCGGTCTGATTAACGTCATCAGGTGTACAATGTACTTACCTCATGTTTGAGTCGCGACCACGCGAGAATGAGATAGAACACGCCGTCCTGCATATAATTCCTTTCCTTCTCTGTTGGATTTGCGAGTCGGTAATATGATCGTGGCATCTCTCGTCCGTCCATAGTCAATGTAAATTTCTGCTCCAGAATTCCCTCGATGACTTCCTTGAACGACGGATTTGCATTGGATTTGTGATTGCTGGTCCAGTAAACCTGCAAATCTACCACCCCCGTCAGGAAAATCCCACAGTCTGCACGAAGGCTGACAAGGTCATTGATACATTGAAACATGATGATGACGATGTCTTCTTTAACCAAATACGACCTGAGCCGCCACTTCTGATCAGGGGAGAGCTGAGAGAAACGAACAAGGAAGTCCTTCACCCGTGTACCAATGTTCAGCCAAACAAGCTCTGCTGTTAAAAACACACAGCATTGCATGCATTAGTTCGAAATCAAAATTAAAAACAACAACAGAAATATATTACCACAATTTGTGTCGACTTACGCGGAGCAGATCGTTTTTGACAGCATTCAATCCTCAGGCTGACCTCATTCACACTGTCCAGAGTGGTCATCATGTCCTCGAAATCCACCCCTGTTTCCACAACGATCGGTTTCCGATGTCTCATGCCCAGACTAGGCATACCGGTATCACCTTTTCCTTCCAGGAAAGTCTTAAGCTCCCAGTTATGCACGGAGTTCACGTTTGGATGACATAATTTCATTTGCCCAATTCCAAAATGTGGCCCTGGACGAAAGGCCACCTTGTCCCCACAAAAATTGAAGAGACTGAGTCCGTCCCATCCTACGTGAAAAATACGTGACCCCATGTCACCGCAAGAAGTCTTCTATGTAAAGGGAAAATAAAGCTCGACAAGTAATTCCACAAAGCTCGAGCACTTCCAAATGAAACAAGGTAACTCTGAACCCAGTCACACTGTGATAAAGATGCGTCTTTAATCAACAACTATCGCGAACAAGAGTGAGGTGGACTTGCTTACGGTGATCACAATGGTGTAAGCAATACGTGGATGGAGTGACGACTTATTCAACACATTGAAACGATTACAGTTGTTAATGAACGAGAAGTAATACGATGACGTAGCACATGACATATATCAACTAAACAGGAAAGGAATGTTAATGTAGTAGATGCAGATTGTGTCTAATACTAAATGGACGAAGAGGCGTAAAAAAGTTAAAACATGCGATGACTAGTCACTACGGACAATGTGCAGCAGAACTTTGGCGGAAAACTGTACCTCATACATGTGTTTATTGCCCTCGCAAAATGCTTACACAAAAATGTCATGTCAATGTTCACAAATGTCAACTTGGAAAGGTAAGTATATGCTGAAGTAGTCCGGACTGCTTGATCACACCATCGACTCTTGTGTTGTGTTATTATTGAGTTCTTTCTAATCCTCTGCACCTTCCATGCACTCTTCTGCAGCAGTTGACCTAAGTGGTTCCTCACCCTCAAACCCTGAAAGTTGAAACAAACAAATCGAATCACATGACACAGCTGTCATACAAAATGCTTGTACTATTACGTACGTCCTAAGCAAAGCTTACATCCGGCTACGAGGGAACCCTTTGAGTCTGCTGGTGGTTTGGCGTACACTAGATACAATTCCCAGAATCGTGTTCCAATTTCTTCATTCCTCCAGTACAGCAAGTTGTTCACAGTGAAGCGCCGCATGTAGTCCGGGCCGATTTGAACATCGCAGTCCTTACAAACATGTGTGGCGTCCTCACATCGGCAGCATTCGCGGGCTTCTACTTCCTCCCACTTCTCCATACCGTGTACGATCAAGGCCAACCAGGTGTCCGAGCCAAACCAAAACACGGAATTCCGCTTTACCTCAGGAATTCCACTGAGTTCTGCAAAGCTAGCCGGTCGCGATGAAGCCATCCAAATGATTCCTTGCATGGAGCAAACGTCTTCTGGGAATCGATCGAACTTCCGAGCTAACCGCTTCCTAAACTCCCACAAAATTTTGGAGAGGGTCTTGTATTGAACTGATAAAGTATTGTATATTTCACACAACGGAGTCGCACCCTTTTCCACTTTAGATTCCCTAATATCCGCATGAAAACTAACTGCTTTCAAACGAACAATATCCTCAGCACCTACCCTTTGTTTGACAGGTTCGACACCGAACTCGTGCAAAACCTGCACCCCGTACTGCAAGAAAAACGACCAGAATTCACGATTAGGAAGGTTGTTAATTACAAAGTGAGACCGGTCTCCTTATTCGAAATGTACCAAAGTATGTTCTTACGGTAAATTTTAATCGCTGCCAGGCTAAAAATAAAATGTGAACATCCTCCTGCATGTACCGAACTTGTTCAAAACGCAGTGGTCGAACAAGATCGTTTGCGCGTTCGTTTTTCTCCTTTGGCGAGGTCCAACTCATAATTCCATTACCGAGAATACCGAGAATGCATTGCATTACAGCACGGAACGAGGGGTGAAATGTGTAACTATGCAAGGTCTCCCAAAATGTCTGTACGTCGAACATTCCAGTAAAGAAAATTCCACAGGTCCGTCGGAGATAAATTATGTCGCTATGGTTTGCAAACATAACAATGACTCTGCTCATATCTCCGAACAACCCACGTAGTGCCGACTTATGACTATCTCTAAGGATGCACAAGTCTACAATCCAATCCGATGTGTACGTGCCGATTTTGATCCAACCCATGTCATCTGTTCCAACACCAACACAGTAATTATTAACTAAACAATTCCAGTCGATTTCCATGCAACTGTCTCTTCAACAAATTATTTTATTTATTTCTATATTATTTAATATAAATTCCTTACCCGTAAAACTTCCATTCCAGGTGCATTCAGTATCCACAGCTAGTTCTTTTACAGCATCTAATGCCGTCATCATCGAAGAAAACTTTTCGTCGTTGTCAACTACTGTTGCTGGAAACAGTTTCTTATCGCTATAAGGAAGGCCGGCCTGTCCTATTTCTAAGACATTTCTTAGATGCCATGCCTCCAGCTCTTCCTCCTGAGGATGCCAAATTATGACTTCCCCCATGCCAAAATTCATTTTTCGTCGTGCATGTACATATTCTGTACTCAAAGTATTGACACAAAATCGTTCCAAACTACGATTACCTGCCATGTTATTCTTTCTTCACTGTCTTTAATCGTGGTATTTACCTGTGAAACCTTTTAACAAAACTGCACTGCCTTTAGTAGTTAAGGATGACCTCGATCCGTTTTGTTATGATTGCAGGAGGCGTCGATGCTGTCCTCCGGCTTCTCCGTCTCCGTAGTTTGCACTGTGTTTAGGCGGTTAATACTTTCGAATTTTAACCTACCGGCCACGTGAATCCATTGCCGTTTAGTCAGGACGGCGATGTAGCCAAAAATTGTTATCTGCCATAGCACGCCTGTGGCTGCCATCGAATGGTAGCGCTGATATCATCATATGACATAACTCTGTCGTAATTACAAATATTTGCAACCAGTCGTCGACATGTATGTACATATACACATGTACTTTTATATCCCTATTGTAGACTCATTTAGTTATTTCCACGTAGGCAGTCCGGACTTCCTGTTCCCTCTCTCTATAATCTCATTATATCTTTAGCATCCCCGCTTTTTCTTATACATTCTG
Organism: Lipothrix lubbocki; assembly: GCA_034696945.1. Classification (NCBI taxonomy): domain Eukaryota; kingdom Metazoa; phylum Arthropoda; class Collembola; order Symphypleona; family Sminthuridae; genus Lipothrix; species Lipothrix lubbocki. The sequence goes on from JAQGAK010000345.1 coordinate 50,379, forward strand.
GACTACGTAGTTTATTCCTATTTCGTGATTTTGCCTTGTCCTTGTAGTTCCGTGTACAGCATTGGAACTGTTTTCGTGGACGCTTCTTTTGTGTTTGCGTAAAGATGACGGATGAGTGTAAGACTTACTACAGCCGTGAACCTGATTTAAGTCAGAGAAAATCAACAGTAACATAGACCAATATACATTAACATTTCATGCCTTTACAGCATCCACTCTTCACTTCAATATTTAATGTGTCGACAAATGCTCATACCTTACAACAAAACGGTTTTTCGTTTGTGTGGACGATGCTATGTTTCTTTCTGTCAGAGGAATTCGAAAATTGTCTTCCGCACATGTGATATTCACATGTAAAAGGCTTCTCCCCTGTTCATGAACATTATGTTAGTATTACTTGAAAACTACAAAATCACAGTCAAAGCATTACAAGATATGTGAACGTATATATGTATGTCACGGACAAGCATACCGGTATGCTTACGAATGTGTATTTTCAGATTGTCATTGCGAGCAAATTCCTTTCCGCATCCACGGTATTGGCAACGAAAAGGTTTTTCTCCTGTGTGAACTCGAAGGTGGTTCACTAATTTGTACCGGCATGCAAATGTTAATCCTTTACGCTCGCAACCATACCACATGCATGCATACATCAAATCTGGACCTTTAACATGTACCACCTATTAATGACGAATCATTGTATTATCTATACCTATTGCCAATTAACTGCATTTAATTTATGACCCCATGATTTTAAATTCCATGAACTTACTTTTAAGTGTTCCACCAGTAAATCCATGCAATGAAACGACTTATTGCAAACAATTTTGTTTCGTTCCTCTGACCAAAGACAAATTAGGTTGTCCTTCGATTTTCCACTGGTTTGACTGTTCCGGAAATGACATGAAGACATGATGTCAGACGCCCTGCTCTAGACGATTTTTCCACGTACGGAAATACTTGCTGCAATATTGATTTTGAACAACGAAAATCGTAACGATAAACAATCAAAGTAACTTCACGCTATCTGCTACTGCATGCCTTACCTCGAAAGCAATACTCAATGTTATAATGTCCTTGCGGTCACCGAAACAGCCCAAAATGTAGAGTTGCATCTTTTTCTACACTGGTCTACGTCTGCGTTGCTCAATCAATTTCCTAGGAAAGTTTATCTGCTGCAGTGCTGTTTATTTCCATAACATATTATAATTAGTCCGGACTGATTACTTGTCAATGTCTCCAGTATATAATTCCAACAACGATTGTGGAAGTTCATACCTACGAACTACCCCACAATATGTGAACTTACGCCTACCCTGCATGATGTACATTTTCAGGAACATTATACTTCATTTACCACTTCAATGTACAACTAATATTTCAATAAGTATTATTGTTTTTACACTGTCGTTCTTTGTAATAGGCGCACACTTTCAGCAGTCTTGCATTTATTTCAGCATCTTTACACCATAACATATTATAATAACGTATTCAATAAGAAATGCATATACAAAAAGGTATCGATATTCACACACACGCAGTCCTACCTTGTAGATCAGCACAAATAAACACGAAACTATTCATTACTGCACCTTTAAACTCCTTTCACAGGGAGTCCGGACTACCTTTTGCAAATCGTAGAGTACCTATTCAATTCATGTCTACTGGCACTCAAACCTTACAATGTCATGTAGCGTTTTCATTTCATACAACTTAACATTATGTAATATATGAATATAAATAATAGTTCACAAAGGTACTCTTTTGTCAGTACAAGTGAGTCGGACTACTTAACGTGGCAATTGCCGACATTGGATAAACATGTTCATCAGTGTGGTTTAATACGCTCAACTGTCTCATGTAGAAGAAATGATGACAAAGTCAAGCAGTCCGGACTGATTTACAAGCCCACACTTGTCTTTCACGTCAGTAATATCGGCATGAATCGCGTTTACTCAGTTGCAGCATAACCTTTTCTTCCACAGTAGTAGGCGTCAATGGTTCTTCGCCATCGAACCCTGAAAATACAAATGACTTTTACTGCAACGTCGGTTTACATGATTGAATTCATTTCAGAAATATAGTGACTACCGTAGACGACGTATACATGACTTACATCTTGCTGAAAGAGGTGACTCTGGATCCGCTGGTTCTTGTCCATAAATGAGATACAGCTCCCAATATCGTGTCCCAATACTATGCTTCTTCCAATAATTGACGTTTTTCAGAACGAAACGCCGAATATAGTTAGGGCCCATTGCTGAGTTGCATTCATTACAATCATGCCCAACGTCCGAACATTTGCAGCACTCAGAGGCATCAACTTCTTTCCATCTTTCATATCCTCCGCAAATAAGGTCCAACCACATATCGGATTTAAACCAAAATATAGAATTGCTTTTCACCCCGGGAGTGGAGAACAGGTCTTTAAAACATTGAGGTTTATAGAAAGCCATCCAGACTATTCCTTTCATTTTGCAAATAACTTCCGGGGATTTATCGAATGTAATTGCCAAGCGCTTCCTATATTCCCATAAAATCATTGCGAGGGTATATTCTTCTTCATACAAGGTGGGGACATACCTTCCACATTTATGGTTCCTCAGTTCGTCCAAATCTGCATCGAAACTCAGTGGTTGGAACCGAACAATATCCTCAGCTCCCGTCCTTTCTTTCACAGGTTGAACACCGTAATCGTGCAAAACTTTGACGTCGTACTGCAGTATAAAAAATACAAGAGACTTTACCATACTAAACTGTTGTATTTCCCGTAAACCCAAATGAGACCGGTCTCATTTATCAAAACGTAGTCTGTCATGCAACTCACGTTATTTTTTAATCGCTGCCACACAACATATAAAATATGCACATCCTCCTGCATACACCGAACTTGATGTGATGTAGGTGGTCGGACTACATCATTGGCTCTTTCCGTTTTTTCTTTGGGCGAGGTCCAAGTGATTGTACGATCAGTGAGAATGCTTTCCATGACATAGCGGTATCCACAACGATCATTGATGTTATTACATTTTTCCCAAAATGTTTGCACGTCGAACACTCCGGTCAAGAATATACCACAAGTACGTCGCAGAAATATGATGTCGCTGTGGTTCCCAAACATGACAATGATTCTGGTTGGATCAGCGAAAAATATCTGAAGAGCCGACTTATGACATTCCTTCAAAGTGCACAAATCGACGAGCCAATCCGTTGTCAACGTCCCAAATTTTAACCACCCCATCTCCTCTATTATTGTATACACAGAATACAATCCATTTGTGATCATACAATTATAAATCTATTCTATACAGTTTTCACTTCAAAAACAAAAAATCGGTTACCCATATAAGAATCATTCCAGGTGCATTCTACGTCCACAGCAACCTCTTTAACGTCTTTTAACTTTGTCATCATCAGCAAAAACTTTTCGTCTGTGTCCACTATTTCAGCTTGGCTCAATTCTTTTTCGGTCTGAAGCAGACCGGTCTCGCTTGTTTTCAAGACATTTTTGAGCTTCCAAGATATTATCTCGTCCTCCATAGGATGCCAGATGATAACCTCACCCATTCCAAAATTGTATTTCCGCCTGGCATGTAAATACTCCGTACTCAGAGTGTTAACACTAAATCGTCTTTTTTCAGAAGCAACACCTTCTTTTTCCATTTCAACAACTATCTATATTCTCGTATTTTATTTTCAAACTCTTCCACCCCAGTGAACTGCCAGCAGAATAAAAGATTGTCAATGATCCCAACTGTTGTGTAAATGTTGTCATGTGTTAACAGTTCATCGTATTTTTGAATTTTTGTTTCCGCGGTGATTATTTTTCAGAAACACGAATGAAGTATTACTTTAACATTACTACTTCATTGTTAGGCATACCATGTGTATATAGCTGTTTACATGAAAAGCATAAAGCATACCGGTATGCTTACGAATGTAAACATTATGTAAAACATTATGTAAAACATTGTCTAGAATCAGGATGCTATAGCCGACAGTCAATGCGCATGCTATAGCCGCCATTTCACCATGAAGTGGACGAGCAACCAGCCAATCCTAGATTTTAGTTGGTAGCTCAGTTATTTGCCGCGGATTATCAGCCATTGCTGTCAAAATGAGGCGGCTGCAATGTTTTTAGCACCAATTGTTAGTTTTTTTTGCGTGCGGGAAGTCCATTCTTAGAAAGCTACACATTTAGAGATTCGGGTGTCTCCCTTTGTTAAGTGAATTAACAGAACGCCAATCAAGCTGGAGTAATAATATCCCAGAAAAAAATAATAATTTGTATTTGAATAACTTATTTTTACATCATGGCATTTAGCATTTTAATCCTGATTATGTACCTGTGCCGCTGCAGTTTGGTGCTTATGTTAAACCAGTATTTTTTAGGGTTGGATGCGAATGAACAGGAAACCTCCAAGCATTATTAATAGTAACATATATGTATGTGCAAACTTTATCTATCCTTATTAACTTATTACACCCCTGAAAGCAAATCCAATAAAATCGTAATAAAATTGAAAAACCTACATCAAGAGATTCATATGCATGCGAGGAAGTAGACTTTACAATGAAGTTCCAATTCAATGTGTTAGTATCTCATCAGCATCCTTCTCAAATGTAATAACAAATCTTTACATTGTCCTGAATTTAACTGGTCTGTCAGTAAAATCCTAAGGCGGCAAAAGGAGGTAAAATCACACTAGTGAGAGCAATAACGATATGAAAATGCTGAGCTTTAGGGCTACTGAGGCGTACCTTAATGGAAGAAAGCCAAATGCCTTGGTTTTAAAAAAACAAGCTGACTTAAGTTTCCCAGTCAGAGTGAAAACAATCTACAAATTACTCCCACTGATTAAGTATAATGCAAAGGTACGCCTACTCGACAGTGACTACTTCCATATCTTTGAAGGTCTCCCTAACAATAAAATTTGGCCGATGGTAAGGATAATCGTTTACACAAGTGCTTAACAAAATTGTTGGTGTCGTTCTGGAACCGCGTGTTTACCCAAAATCATTTGTGTCTGGGTTACCTCCTAGAGTAATGCGATAGTAGAGATATCCAAGGGGACAAAACACGAGGCGACAAAGACGACAATTTGAATGGGCGCATTTGGAATGCTAAACAGGAGAAGATTCCAGCACATAAAAAGTTGTACTGACCCAGTGATACACATAATATGGATTGAGAAAGCGTTGCCTTAAAATGTGCCTATCCCTCTCCTCAGTAAGTTTGGGGAAGGCAACCAACCAAAGGAAGAGTAAGGGATCGATGGATCGATCCAGGCTGTTAGTACTGTACCAACAGCAAAGGGAAGAGAAAGGACTGAAATTCCTGCCCTGGCTTTCCTTACGTGTTAGTCAAGCTAGGAAACACGGAGGGTAGAAGAGAAAGCAGACTACTGAATGATTCGTGCAAAAACTTAGTCTTTAGTCACCCCTTTCGCTGATGAGCTTGTGCAAGGTTTGAAACCAAACTTGCTGCGAAGCTTCCTTCGTCCCTTCCTCATGTTTTCCTTCAGTCACATTCTAGATTCACAGGTGTAAAGACCTCTCCTTTGAGCTCTGCACGAAGCCAAAGTTTACAAGCCTGCTTAAACGTAATAGGTAGCTATAATTTTACCTTTACTGTACTCACAACCAAGTGCAAATCAAATACTGTTATTAAACATTACAAACAAAGAGAACGAACACGTTCCAAAGTACAACTAGTTGATGGTTGTAAAAAGCTACCATATAATATAAATACATACTCATATTATTGAACAAATACAATAAACAATTTGACGGTTGTGTACATTTTCTTATACAAGGCTATTGGTTCTTGAAGTAATTCTGTACAGAAACCTTTGCAATTTGCATGTTGCAATGTACCTGTAAAACTTCTGCTTACTACGTTTGCATTTATTCAAGCATTTCACCAAGCGTTATACTCCATTGCTTCTCACAGCAATCAACATCTATCTGACAGAAAGTCTAATGAAACACGACAAATTCTTTGGGCACCAATAAAACTCTTGTTAAGGGAGCAAACCTTTGACAGTCCCTGAACAATTACCTATACCACAAAGGTTTTTCTACTCCAAGATAGTATGCAAAGTAAGCGGCGACAGTAAGGGAGAAACTTCAGACCAATCATACGACATTTCTCGAAAGTTTCTATTAAGGGAGATTGTACGGGGCAACGGACGACCCCGTACCTGTAGGACATAACTTTCAAGACATACGACAAGAAACAGGTAAGCCTGACAGACGAACTTCTGATTGTACTAGTTAGAATTGAAAACGGAGAGGATGGTTTCCTTGAATATAATGGAAGTAAATTGGTTTTTCTTTGACAAGCCCATTGTTAAAAGTAGTTGGGTGCGCTGTGAAAGAGTCAAAGGAAGAGTTTTCCCCATGCAATTAGTAGTAATGCATACGTATGTCACGATAAAGTAGATATATCTGTATGTACGATATGTGAAGTGGCGAGACGTTGAAAGACTCTTCAAGTGATAATCTAATTTACATGCAATATTAGCATCACAATAACTTTAAAGCATATATTTCATCATAAGGTCAGACTACGATTGCGTAAAACCAGTGTTGTTGTATATAAACTTGAAAGCGTAAATTAGATTGTAATTATACTCCTTGGGAAACACTTCCTCTTGCTCTCGTACAGGAAGCACTAGATTTCTGCATGACAAATACTTCAAAAGACAGTAAAAAACCTTTGGATAGAAACGAAAGATCACACCACAGCATAAATAATTATGTCATCAGCAGAGATCAATTTCGATTCATGTGAGTTTCAACAAGCATTTGGTTTTCCAAGAATTTTGAAATTAAACTGATGTAATCCTAACTTAATTGCGTTGTTAAATCTAGCTCTCCTACATGATCTTTAGAATTCCTAAAGTGAGGCAAATCTCGAAATTATGTTAACAAAAGCAGCAGATGCCACGTTCTAGGCAAACTGTAAATATTTTGCAAAGTAATTTATTATCCTTATAGAAGGTAGAAATAATGTAGCTATGTGTTTATCTGTATATGGATATTGATGTATGCTTATATTGTATTTACGTTACATACTTATACGTTCAGAAGACGTATAAAAATGCATCTTTTGGAAAACACGAATCGCAAATGGTCGACATTACAACGAAAAATAGGATCGGAAGAAACGACTACGATGCTGGCTATTATGCGTGCATAAATCAACTGCTGTACATTGTAATTGGAACAGGGGTAACATGATATTTTTGATGATAGATTTTCATATACTGAACACGGTTGTTCACAAGTAACTTGAGCTTAAAACTTAAAAGGTTGACATTTGCGATTCTTCTTTTCAATTATTTAAAGCATGGTAAAAATTGAAGAAAAGAATGATTGTTTAATAGTACTATCTGATGGTCTGATAAATATTTTTTAATTAAATAAAAGGCTACAATCGATTAACTATTATTTACCTTATTCTTAAACATAGCTAGCATGGTCGCATTAACTTAAACTTCATCTCCTGCGTAGAAGATTGTTTTGAAAGTCCTTAAAACATGTTTCTGCATGTAAACCAGCCATTGTTGAGCAAGAAAATTTAAAGTACACTGTCCTGCAGTCAGGGTTATTTGAAAGAGGTAAGGTACTTTTATATTTCTGTTCTTCGGTTTGTACGTAGGTATGCAGTTTCTATTAACTTCCTAACCTTCCTTACAAGGTTTATTAACGCCCCATCAGATAACATCAATGGCTTGCGTGAATCTTGATTCTAACAACACTCATATTAGTTATCTAAAGGTGATTCCAACAAACATTCATAACCTCCTGGCATCTCTGTTTAATTAATTTACAATTTAACCTAACGAAACACTACTCCGATTTAGATTCCTAATTTGTTTTGCTTCAGGTAATGTGTACATACACAAGTTTAACCACAACCTTCCTGTAAAATCTGACAATCTATCTCTCTTAAAGATTGTATGATAACACGTACGTAGTATATTTGTATAATTCTTAGATACGTACATATAAAACATGTTTGTGTGGGAGTAACAGTGTAATACAGTTCCCCGCCATGCAATATTTGATACAGTCATCCTTACAGGTATATATGTATAGCCATATTTACATTGCAAATAATTAGGACGTAAAACAATAATGAGCTGGAAATTCATTTCGCTTTAGTTTTCTTTATTTTACTCTTGTATGTACATGAATCGCATGGTTGTCACTGATTAATCCCGCATATGAAAGACCGTCCAGATGAATGTAAGACCGCTGTAACTTATTAATGACGTATAGGAAGTTTACATAGGAACCAGCGTGGGCCAGAGTTCAAGTAGAAACACGGCAGATTTCATTATTAATTCCCAGAAAATCATTCCGAACATCCCGTCTTGTCTTCATGAATTAAGAACACAGATCGTACTCAGTGCCCTGTTGCAGCACTTTAAGTAGATTTGTCAAAATGAATAAAATCGTATATGTAAGCTCTTTACGTACAGGCTTCCTCCTTTCACAACCTTTTGACATTTAAGTGATAAGCAAGGAACCAGGAAATTATTCAAATGTGCTTCAAATCGGCTTTCATCTCTCGTGTGTTTTGATTCTTTTATACACAATAGAAGAGAACACATATACCTTATAGACAAACTGGTAATGTGTTTAGCAGTTTATGTATAACTTTCCTTAGTATATTTGATTTGGTATGAAAATTACATTATCCTTGCCCTTTAAATTAAACTTGAGAGTAACTCCATATCCTTGTCTCTGAACCTAAATTTGCATTTGTTGAAGATTTTCTATCCGAAAGTTTTATTATTATTTAGTTTCATTATTAGTCATAATTATATTGTGACGAATCTTATTTGCGGCGGAGTACAACGCATTCGGGGAAAAATTATTTTATATTTCTAGAGGAGAAACAAAAATTACTTGTGGCAGTTTAAAAGCGAGTTATTCTATTCTTCGTTAGGTTCAAGGTTGTGAAGAACAGCCTGTCAGAAGCGGAGTTATGTACGCAGCGGCAGCATTTCCTGGAGAATGACTTGAGGAGTACAAAAACTCCATCTCATTTTAATGATTGCAAGATACGTTGAGCAATATACCTTGGGCTATGTAAGGTCTCATAAAGTTGAGCGAGTACATCCCCATGAGTGGTATAAGTGGGTATAAAAGTGCAATAAAAGGGTATGAGCTGCGAGAGATTCGGAGTTGCCTCCTGCATGTCCATAAAAAGTACTTCTATATAGCGAGAAAACCAGCAATTTCAAAAGTATATTGTAATTATTCAACCAGGTGTAACATTTCCTAGTATTATTCCCTAAGAACACAATCATATTCCAGTACCCACATAAATATTCAAAAAGGAACCGGAGATATGTATTCCCTCGAAGCGAATACTTGTTAAAAAACTTTGCGAGAACTTTTCTAATCCTCTTTCACCACGTAAAAACTAGGCTTGAGTATACAGGAGAGATTGAATGTAATCAACTTAATTTTAATTCATAACAACTCCAAGATTATCTCAGAGGGTAAACAAAAAGGCAGTCAGTCATATCTATTAGAAATTTATAATAATAATTATCTAATAGAAAAGCTTTTGTATACTTCAACATAATGTGTAGGTATAGATAATAGACAAATGTAATGAAAAAATAATTAACGAGACATGGACTCATGAAATTTCCGAATCGTTTGGTACGAATAGTTGAAGCAGTACATAAAGCGAATAACCGAGATTCCATTCGTTTTGCACCTTGTAGTTGTCTACAGTAGGCTCGTTTCTACTGTCATCAAAGTAATAACTTTTACTTCAAAGGATTTTATCAGCCGCATGGGAATTTTCTATCACCTAAAACATGAACTCTTTTTACTTTAAAAAGCAAAAGGATTTCAAAGCGGCTTATTCGCACCTTCTAAATGAATTCTATGCCATGGGACGATAACAAGCATTGTGCATCAAGCGTATTCTATTGACATCATTCTCCAAAAGAATAATTTTATTTAGAATGATATGAATACTTTACAATACCAAGAATTTTTTATACTTATTTTTATTATTTAAGTACCCACTTTCTTACTCAGAACTTGTGATTATGTTGATTCAACAAAAGTACCAGGATTTCACAACTTATGAAGACCATGACTAGTGTAACGTCGAAAAGTTGGCCCTCCTAACAAAATACTTTAAAGAACAACCCACATACACATGTATCTGTCCTTTGTCCTCCCAAAAGATTTATGACGGCGGGAAAATTAAGTTTATTTGAAACTCTAATGCAATCTACAACGTGCAAACTTTTCCTCTAATGCCAAGCCATACATTATTTCTCACAAAGTTACTCCAGAAAATATTCCAAAAAGTCAAGCAAATAATCTTCGGTCACGGTGACGCAATAGCTTACAATATGTACAATATATGTAACAAAATTGTGGATATTGCGAATATAGCTTTCCGTGCCTTATATGTGGATTTTCAGCTTAGCTATTCTACTATTTTCTAACAATAGTTGAACGCCCACGCTGTAGCACGTCCAACATGAAAAAATCTCAATGTACTTAAGGCTGACATGGAGGACACTCAGGAAGAGCCGTTATTACATTTCCTGGCCCCCGTCTGTCTGACACAGAAAGGAGGACACGTTGAGGCACGTGGATTAATCAACTAATTTTTTAAACGACTCTTTACTGGAGAAAGTTTGAAAATTGAGAATAAAATTTTAATATGTAGCCACAACTTTATGCTAGCAGTTTACTTAAGTGAGCATCAAGCATCATGCAGTGAAAGTATTCCTGCTGCAACTTTCATGATTGTTTTGAAATAAATTCTATATGTGTATAGCTTGTGTATTACGAGGCTGCTTGCTAGGTGTATAGATGCTTGTAAAACAAGGGAAGGCAATAAATTAGGAAATTAGGAAGTCGTTTAATAAGTTTTCAGCAACTGTTCCATAATTATGTTGAAGTGCGTAAAGGAGGCATACTTCGGATGGTATCTTTATCTTTAGTATCGAGATGTGTGTGCGGTTGACAAGCTCTTAACTAATTTCAGAGAAGTTACCAAAGTTAGTTCAAGTTTGGTTCGTTACCTTATGAAATGTTTTATGCGTGTTAAAACCTTAGCGGATGTACCGAGCTGCAATTTATGACCGAGGGAAAGAACATCTAATCTAACGTACAGTCTGTAAGTTATCTGAACTTCCGACGAGTAGAGAGTTGGTTAATCTTTTTTTGCGTGTTGATGCTCTTTCAAGGTAAAGTGTATATATGCGGTTATACACTCTAGTATTGAAGTCTTTTAAGTATTATTTTGAATTGTGTTACATTGTTTATTTATATGTATTTCAATATTTATTTAGGCTGGCAGTGTATGTTACAAAAGGTATTCCGAATATTCTCAACGTGCAAGTGCTAGTTTGGGAAATTGAAATATATCTAGGTTTCTGAAAGAAATAAGGTTTGCCGTCCGTGTGCACTTTAGTCTCCGTGTTCCGGAATAGTGCAATGAATGGATTTATAGACCCTGAAGATATTTCATGATTTAAGATTACTATGTCTTTGTATTGAATTATCCTCCCGTTGTTCCATCCAAGTATTCAATTCTATTTTGTAGGGGGTTCGAATCGGGCCATCCTTTTCATCCAACGAAACATTATGATGTATAGGTGAGCTTCTAGTGGAAAGAAAAATGCAAAACTCCGTATCGTACCTTTCAGAAGGCATACATACAATGAGGTTACAACGAACACATTCTATTGTGGCATCAGAATAAACTTAAACAATTTGCATGTGTGTATTTTTGCAAGGCGATTTTATCAGTGTTATGCATGGCACACACAGGAAGCGAATCCGTTTTAGGGCTGAAGGATACGATAAGCTTCCTTTATCCGAGGAAGCTATAGACAGTTCTCCAAAAAGAGAAGTATTGTGAAGTGCATAGTCAAGTGCCTACCGATAGAAGGCTGGTTAGAAGATCCAGAAGAATGAATGTACAAAGACCTGTCCTCTTCAGAAAAACCATACCGTTGCATGAATTCGATAGCTTGCTATATAGTAAACGTGGGGAAAGAGCTTTGTTGAGCATTTCGATATCTGTTGCCGTTCCCCTCCACGCTGTACTACACCTTAGCTGTCAACTGGAAAAGAACACATGCAGTTTCTTGTCGTTCAGTGACAATAAATTAACTTAGGTAAGCTGTCCTGTCACCTATAAATCAATTTCAAATGTTTCTGCATACCGAATTTGTCCATATGGTGGAGAAATAAACAGTGTAATATCATCATAAACCGGGACATTCTCACAGATTAAGAAAATCCTTTTGGGCCGGTTTTCGCACACATGTTTAAGTACCTACATAGAAAACGTGAAGAAAACTTACATGCTAAGTTTGCGAATTAGGTTTGTTTTGAAGGTCGGTGTTTGCTCATTTGGAGATGGTGTAGAGTGTAAGGACTCATTTCTTCTTTACAATACGACAGTAGATTCTTCTGAGTCGAATTTGGAGCAAAAGATGCACTGGAGGCTACGAAGAGAAATGAAATCTTTGAGATGGTTTTGCATCACACATCAAATGGCAGTAATAGAGGAGAGATGAAGTTGTGGGAATGGAGGCGCGGAAACTTTTGTGGGATCAAAGCTTGAAATGATACATACATATATGATTTTCTACCTCGTTTCTATATGGGTGTAATTATTATACTGATACGGGAATATGATATGAATGTCAGAAAAAATGGGAGAGACAAAATTGAAGTGTTCTATCTTGAATTGTCTCGTCTCTTGACAACTCTCAGTCACAACCATGAGCCTTATCATTGTCTTCGTAACAAAAGTCGGAGGTAGTACCTACATCTGTCACTCTTCCTCAGACTTCAATACTGCACGTCCGTAGAGTTGAAGTTGTCCTGAAGCTTCGAAGCCACTTGCCTCGCTGTGGTGTTGTGGAAATGACGGAATTACAACAGTGCAATACATAATGAGTGCCAATACAAGGGAATGCACCAGTAGTAGAGGTACCGTGGATTCAACTGAAAGAAGGCAGGTTGTCAGAAACGAAGGACTAGAACGAGAAGCACGTCCGTATGTAATTTCCTGGAAAGGAAAATTTCCGCGGTTGGTTGTACCAACTATATGTGTTCTCTTTCTCTTGTAATACTTGCCCTGTCTCTATTTTTCTATCTAGCAATTTTCTATCCCTATCAGTATCTATCTCTAACTTTGTAGTTTAGGCCCCTCAAACTTTCCATGCATTTACATTACACTTTAATACGCACTTCCTTGCTCCTAAATGGTGCATCCTTATCGGTAAGGTAGGAAATTCAGGGTTGGATCACACAGAATCAGAAAATATCCCAGGAAACTACAAAGTATACACGCTACTTTAATGGACTTTCCTGTTCTGCCGTCGCTGAAATTGCGTCAGTCTTGGTTATGTTGTTTTACTTTCAATTTACTATTTCCACATCATAAAACTTGGCATATTTTGCAATATACAAGGCTTTATATTTATTGAACTGGCTGAAAATTGTGGAATTTCAACCGAATTCCTTAGAACACTATGCACACCTGATATCCGGGCAAATGGATTATGGTATCTAGCAAATGTAGCTTATATTTGTATACTTATTAGCGTATATAGGTAATACTTTAGCTACTCTTCTTTACTCTTCTGAATGCTTGCCTCTCTACAGATCTGTTTTTTCATCATTGTAAATATAACAAAACATTCTGACACATTCAAGTTATGCCCTGTTTCCTTGTAAAATTGTAGTGCATCAGTGTAGTACATACTAAAGCAGTGCGAGATGGAGGACATATAATAGGATGGGTACTTCTATGGATTGCATGACCAAAACAAGTATATACAATGATGAAATGGAGAAACATCGTTCAACCATTATGACCTGCATCGGTTTAATTCGTGGGAACATTCAGTCTGGTTGTGGTAATGATCTCACGTCCTGTATTTATTTGATGCAGTTTATTCAGATAAAAATCTGCTAGCAATTCCTATATTGTGTGGAAAATACATAATATGTGACAGTAAAATTATATATCTCTTTTGATACCTATGCAAGTATATATATGATCTCTCTGTATCATATTAAACAAAGTAGATCATTGTTTCCGTTCTCTTCATAAAAACGAATCATTCGTGAGATCGGGATTCTGTGACAGTAAAAGATTAGAATAAGATTCGTCAAAAATTCATTGTTAATACCGGCACTATGGAACTGAATAATTTCTTTTTAACTATGGAATGTGTCGCTTTTATGCATTTCTATAGTCAAAATTTTATATTCTTCTGGCGTGAGGAACCGATGTATGTTGTGTGTCCAGATTATAACGTAATCTTTACGTGCATTGCAGAGTAATTCCTGGCGGAATCCATAGTCTGATTGGACACATCGGCACGTAGACGTAATGGAGAACGTGAAGGAGAAGGAAACAAAACGAAGATTTTTTCGCCGGACAGGACTCTCTCGGGCTCAGAGATCCCTGGATAGCTCCAGTCCCGTTCCAAGTCACAGTCCAAGTTTGGAACACAATTCCATGCTGGCTTTGGCTGCTTCATCTCCATCTACATCAGCAGCACCACCGGTCGTGGGATCCAACAGTATTAATTTTGCTAATCGGGGCGGTGGTGGAAGTAGCAGTCTTGATGAGAATGTGATCAATAATAAAATAGAGCAGCATCGAAGATTCATGGCAGCCCCAAGAAGAGCTCGAAGTGCGGAGAGGTTCGATGGAATGCGGATTGCATTCAACAACAGTCCAGGTGAGTTTGGATAAGCTTGACAAGATTCATCGAAAGTTTTTATTGGCCTCCCAGAAGTTATGAATTATGCCTGCGATCACTTGCTTTATGAGTTTGATAAGCAAATAACTTACTTTCAGTCCAGCCTTTCTGAGTTCCATTATAAAATGAGGCTAGATACTTGCAAAAGTTCTATTTTTTTTTTGAAAGAATTAGGTAGCTTAATTTCAATTTCCATCAAAAGTTTGCTTGATTAAATGTTTGTAGGTTCGTTCAAGCTTAAGAGCTCAAACAGTTTCAAAGATTAGTCTGAAAGTTACGACTTTGCAGCCCACGGACTTGTGCTTATCGAGGTGAACGTTAAACTTAAGGTGTATGTACCTATATAGTAAAGCTTGCGATGTTGTACATGACTTTGTGAGGTGGAGATCCTGAGTCAAATTTGGTTCGGACAGGAAGTCACTTCGGCGTAATTTATGACATCGAGTTATATGTATGTTATAAAAGTTTTTATACTTTACAAGGTGCTACGATCTCAGTATAAGTTATATTTCCATAAAGCTCTTATAATGATTTAAAGTTTTAACAGTGTGATGACTGAAGAATTAAAATATGATTGTTTAATTAGTACCATCAATCGTAGCCAATAAGATCATTGCTAACGATTCGAAAAGACGAGTGTACTTTTCAACTTGAGTAATGCGTCGTAAAAGTAAACGTCTTTTGAGCTTTGATTCTCGCATGAATTAAAATAGATGAGAAATTAGTATGGTTGCAGAAAAAAAATGATGACATAACGATGGATTCGTTATATTTTCATGTTAGACGTGCAAGCGGAATTCTATCCTTCGGACATAATCCTATGTATATACTTTACAAATACCACTCGAATTTTAAACATGGAAAAGAAGATGGTGAGGTCACTTTCCACACAGCGAATACCTACCATGTGGGCAATTTCGTCATACAAAAGCACAATAGGGATGGTGTAGAAGGTATCACTGTAACAAATAGACCTAGCCAATAGGAAGGTCTACAAGCAATTTAATAATCTCAATTACGTCCGGCTCGAGATCTTTCTTACACGCTTCAGACCTGTCCGTAATCGAGATACCTTTTATAGGATTCAAGTTCATGACGCCCTTATAGGATAAATGCTCTATATATGATTTAATCACATTTACTTCGATCAGAGACCATGTTGACGGTGATAAGCGGCCGGCAAACATCTCTGGTGAATAGGATGGATTGGCCAGTTTTTGGACTTATTCCCTAAGCTGTTACAAGTACATTTATAGATCTATCGCTGAAAACATGCACAAGCAGACAACCTCGTGCCTTTTTAACAGCAATAGCATCCAGTCATGAGAGGAATTTTATTGAATAGATATTGGGTGTAAGCTTGATAAGCAGGAGTGAGAGATCTAGGGATATGATTAGTTCCCCTATCATTATCTTTATGTCTCCGCATCAATGAAAATACAGTAGTTAAGTTTGGAATTAGTTTTTCCATTACTAAGTAAGTACCTGCTCCTAATAAGCGTTTGTGCAGGGTTGCAGTAAATGCAAGAGTGTTCTAAAAAGGCTTTTGGGAATATTCGGAGTGTGAAAGGGGCGGGTCGTAGCGCTGGACACAAAGAAAAAAGTTGAGCCAAATTAGTAGTTTGATTTCATTCGTATGGGAGGTTTTCCTGGGCGAATCAAAAATATATAAACTTCAGGCTCGTATGTAGTTCACATATTGTAAACCTATTATTTTAAGTATGTACAACTGCTGTTACTTCTCCCACGAGATGGGAATGTTATGTCAGGGAGAGGGAATCACCTCGTATATTTTCTCTCTGTGTACAAACTTTGGGAAATGGCAATCTGGTCATGAACATGTCTTTTTCGTACACCAGAGTTTTTACATGAATGTATACTCACATTTACTGTCTGTAAGAAAGTGAAAACAACTTGAGTAGCCGTAGCCGCTTTCTCTCTCAACTTTTTCTCGACACTGCTCTCAAAGATTTATGTACGGCGCCGTGCTGAGCAACACATCAAGGGAGGGATGTCTGGACTCGCGTATATAAATTCTTTTTTATATGCATTATTTTATATATCTACAAAGCACCCTGAATTATTTCTTATCTGAACCAAAGGTACGTTTTGCATTTAACAATTCCTGTTGAATGCTTCGTTGAGCCCCTTCTCGTCAAGTTCTCCCTGTAACCGGTACTTTAACAATAAGCGTGCAAGTTCAAAGGCTCGGTCATTGATTCCGAATTTGTAATTTATGTAGAATGTTTGCGTGGTAAACATCACTACCTCTGAAAAACTGACAAAACTAAGTTTTGCGAAAGGAAAACCATAGAGTCAGTTGTGGTAAACATTGTGTGCATCATCAGAAACAGAAAATAGTAGGATTTTGTTGTTTTCATAAAGATCAAAGTGGCACGCACGCCTTCAAGGAAAGCTAGGGGCTTCAAACTAAGCACTAAGTATTAAGTTTCGTCAATTTCATGTTCCTAGTAGTACAGTTTTACAGTCGTAGTAAAGCTTTGAAACATGACCAGCCCAGAGAAATATTGCGCTTCTAACATATAGTAAACATAGGAATATGAAAAGTTATATTCTCTATTCTATGAAAAATAACAATATATGATGTCATTGTATCATCTTGTAAACGCGGCTCTTGTTGTGGTGCTTTGTTAGATAGAATTATTGTCTTTAGGGAATCATCAACTCTGCATGTTTGTAATTATATGAGATATCTAAAAGTATTCATGTGTAAAGCTGTATAAAAATGGGAAACGAAATATAAAATCATTTACATTACTTTCCATTCAAATCAAACAATATTTGAAATTGGAACTCCCATCCAAAGGTTTTTATCGCTGTAAGCAATCAGTTGAGGGAATTTTTTCCACAATGACCTTGCTTTTGCGACCTATGGATTACCCAGTCAGGCTGATAAAAACCCTCCGATGCTATTCCCTTCATGAAGGGTATCGTCTGCAGACGACATAAAATACAAGTTTTACGACTGCGAGTTTCATAGAAGGTCTTGGAGCTTTGGTTGGAGTACAACGTGCTAAGTTTTTGTGTGATGAGTCCTCATCGTGCTTGACATGGTGGTTGATAGAATTAGCACAACTTAAGGATACAGAGAGTAAAAACCTAAAAGTTGCATGATGGTTCTCTCCAGCAGCTGTATAAATATATTAGGAAAGTAGGAACAGAATAATTTACAAGGGCTGAATTTGTTATTGGGAAGTTGGTGAAAATTTGTTAGCATTTGTATCTGCTTTCGGGTAGGAAAAGCTTCGTAGAAAGTTTCTCATACAAGGTTGAATGTCATGGAGGTCAAAGACATGAAATGTATACAAAAATTTTGTATGTAGGGGTGCTTAAACTTTTATGACGATAGTCCGACGTAGAAAATATCATCCAATACAATGTTTGTTTGTCAAACACTTTGAGGAATAATTGCTCACTGTGTACATTGACGAGGATGGATGTATCTTTTGAAGTCCATCTCTTCAACTGTCACTGCCAACGTGCAAAGTTCTGTTCATCTGGGAAATTAAAGCTAACTGTAAATTAATTAGTCCTATCTAAACATATTGTCCCGCTTCTACCACATTTTGGTTCCCGTTGATGATGAGCTTGTGTTACGGTATACAGTTTAAACTGGTGGGCCAATAATCAATTTCACCAGTGAACTTTGTTTACGTAATAACTGCGTTAGCGAGTGGTATAAAATCACAAGATGTCGCATTTAAGTATCCGTAATCGAAAACCCTGCAATCCGATTATGTCTGGTGACCTTTGATCATGCAGGCTCTTCAATCCCTCTTGCTGGTGGTGAGTACTATAAGTACTAGACCAGATACCTATAACACTCGGTACAGCGTGTTCTTATAATAACAAAACGACAGTAACTACCCAATTGTTTACGTAAGAAGATTCATAAAATAGCTATTTATTGTGCATCCTAATATCAAGGACCATGCATGCAGTGAAATAGCTATTTAGCAGCTGTAAATGACGATTATAGTAATATGTACTGCTTTAGTTATCTCTAAAGAACGAATACCAGTACCTCCATAGTACTTTCCCTGGTCTTTTGAGAACTAATAAAATCATCATTTTGATAGATAGTAAACCAACAGGGTGGCATACTGACTTTTAGCGTTTCTTTGATGTGTTTCGTTAACAATTTTCTCAGTTCAAAATTCATCCAGCTATTTTATGTGAAAAAGCAGTCAGTAGAGCATAGGCAAAGGAGCTCGCAACTATTATGTGAGGTATAAATGCAATAGGAATAAATTTTAAGAATTGACCTGCAAGCTGTATCTATGTAACCTTGTAGGAGTATTCAAGCTGAAACGGAACATAAATACACTGACAAAATTTGCATGTCTACGACTTTATATTTGTACCAGAAACGACGCAGTATTATTTTGGGTTAGAATTTCCATCTCAATGACATATTGGAAAGTAATATCACACTATATAAAACAACTTACTCAAATACATGACCATATAATTTGTCAACACTGGATAAAGAGCACATCTATGTTTTTTGTTCGCAACGTACCACTAAAGCTGTTTCTTCTGTTCTTCTGGTAGACAGGACAGCTCGGCAATCGACGCTTCTAGAATTGATAAATGGGAAAATGAGAGAAGGAAAAATGCAGTTGTGTGGGCGTGTGTATATGTAATGTAAACTTTGGTTATATGAATGTCCATGTGACTGTCCGTATCAATAACTGCTGAGAGTTTCAGAAAGTCAGTGGTAGTCAAGGGTAATAAAATAAAGTAATAAAACGATTTCTGCTGGAATAGTTTTGATCTTTCCACTTGAGGGGCAACTGGGCCAAACTTTCCCAATATGTTTAGGCTGGCAAAACCAATGAGAAAGATCTCATCGAAGGAGCGTGAAGTATAGATACTTACATGAGCAATCAAACTTGTAACGTGAACCATTGATTCTTATTACCTTATTTTTCTTTGTTTGAGCATTGGAATATGACTCTGAAGGTAGCAATACTAAAATATGTATTGGGTAAAATGATATAGAAAATTTGAATTCTTTTCTTGTGACAAATTCTTTCATCGAACATACTTCAACACTTTCTTCATTTTAGACTTGAAGTTTAGATGAATAAAATTGGAAAAGTTATGAAGGTTATATGAATCACTACCTGGTACTAAAGCGCAAATTTGACTGCGTGAGCATAATATTTCATTGTCACTTGATATGAGTTGTAAACAATTTCTGGGAAGAAAATGCTTCGACTATGTTTACCAAGATAAGTCATACTTTTAGGAGATTAAAGCAATCTTCTTCTGTAAACTTCATTAGTACGTTTGATTGATTTTATGCTAAAACAAGTCTTATTTATGCGTATGTGCTAGTGCTTGACTCAACTGTATGCGTGACTTCTAAAAACTGTGGAAAGATTTATTAGAAGATGGTAAAATGAGCACAATTTTAACATTGCATTGTCTTGGTTGAAATATTGCAAACACGAGGTAAAAAGATTTACAAAATAGGTCGCAAATATCAGGAAGCAGTCTCTTTTACCAGACATCTGTGGCATTGGCATCGTTGAGATTGCGACAGAATGGGTGGGCTGATAGCATAAAGTGCACACTTAAGCCATCAAATAAAAAGATAGATGAAGGTTCCTTTGCGGAAAAAGGATGGTTGAATGTTTTTTTTTCTTGTGGGTACCTTAGGTGATGAAATGCTTCCTCGAAATTTCCGCTCTCCCCAGTTGGTTCGAAGTGGTGGTGGTGCTTCTGTTTCTGATTTAGGACGCTCGGCATCTCAAACTCCAACAATGCCCATGCCATCTCCTCCACCGCCGTACTCGTCCGCTGTTACCGATGTAAGTTCAGAGCTTCTATTTGTATTTACCTACCTAAGAATTAATAATGTTTAGTACTAGTGTTTATTAAAAACCCAATTCGTAGGTGTAGATGAATAAACGTTAATACACATTAACTTTTCCTTAAATTGAAATACCACAATGACTATAGTATATACGTATAGGTTATCTTATTTACATGTATACTAAGACTAATATTGATTTTTGAATCCTTGATTTACAACATACTCAACTTCTGAAATTATATCATAATTGGTACGATGTCTTGATAGTTCATAGTTAATACAAAGAATGAAACGGCTTCGTTCTCTCTGTCAGAGTAGCTATTTGGATAAGAAATTAATGATTTTTAAAGCATTTATTGCGTTTTCTTTGAGGCAATAATGCATAGGAAATAGGATAGCAGCGGAATTCAAGGAGACAAGTATCGATATTGCTGCTGATAGAGTAGTCTAGAAGTACCAGTTACGAACAAGGGTTGGAGAAGATTAAAGCAAAATGGTAGTTCAAGTTCAGTTTAGGATCATATTAACTTTCCCGTCAGTTGATGTTTTTGAAATGGAAATATATTGAGTTTACATAAATGATCAAAGTTGTTTACATTAGTGCATGTTTGACTGGTGGTGCATCTAGGTAGAGAAACTCGTTCTACAGCACATCCGATGCAGACAAATATATGACTGAAGTTGTGATGCACGAACGACTATGATTACTTTTTACTTTGCTCAAATAGATAACAGGACCACCTAGCTATCGTCAAGCGGTGGCTGCAATGACAGCAGCAGCCCAAGCACAAGTCAAGGCTAACCCTTCATCTTCTTCAGGATCACGTTACTCCATGCAACACAGAGGCACTCAGAGTTTTGACCAAGGTGGGGCTGGCATTCCAACTGGAGGTACTTTGAGGTCGGCCGCCTCAGTTCCTGCATTCAATGACGAGGTCATTTGCAACTGTTCCAAATGTCAGGTGAGTCAGCTTTTAATGATAGTTTTGCACTGTTGGTTACCGGGGTCGGATAAGCGTTTGTATTAATATTTTACGGAGAGTATAAAAGATTTTTCGGAGCTATGTTAGTTACTGGAAAAGAGAAAAATTGCCTAAAGGAAGTGAGTTCAAGTACTGTCATTTAAGTAGCTAGTCTCAAAGTAAATACACACTCATAGATATGTGTCAGAAGATAGAAGGAACAACATCAACCAAACTATTATCAACTACATGGATTCTCTCCTCTTCCTGTCAGTTGCTATGTATACTCGTAATGGTCAAATGCACTCGAAATTTTGCCTTTTCAAGCTTCTACTGCTTACTATTTCATGTAGTGACTCTCAGTAAAAGCGGAGGAAGTCGCTGTTGAAAAGTGTGCCGTTTCCAGGAAATAGATTGTATTTCAGCTACGCTACAGTATAGCAACATTACACTGTGTTACGTTATCCCACCCATGCTTATACTCCCTCTCTCAAAATCCACTTTGACAGTCTCCCAAAAGGGATTCAGTTTTACAATTTTCTTGCTACGGGTAGTACTTTTAACATTGTACTTTATATTAAAAAAGCTACTACTGCGAAATATGTGGCTGGGTTTTATTATAACAAGCTACTAGAATTGTACATGTATATACAATGTGTACAAGAGGAGCTATTACTGTATGCGTTTGTTGAGAGTTACATGTACTTAAAACTAGTGTAGCCAGTAGTCATGTAATTGTAGCTAAAAATTATGGATACATGACGACGCTTTATAAACTTTTTCTGTCCTAGTGTTCCACTAGCTTTTCCAGTCAGGTGCGGTAACAAGTGCCAGGTTCTCTAGAGTTTCCCAAGAACCCATTAGGTTACAGCGCCGCGTTGCTCTTTTCCTGTCCTCCAGAATCACAACATGCCTGAGTGTAATCGGCAGGGGTAAAGGACGGAATTTAAGCAGCTTATGCTGATTTTCTTGCTTGTGCATCTATATCAAAAACTTGAAAAATGATAAATATCCCTGTATAGAATAGATACAAATAGGTACTATTTTTGATGGTAAAGAACCTAGATTTAGCTACGTTCAATTATGTTTCTAAAGTTATACCGCAAAATAGTATGACATATTGAGCTAAGAACATTCCAATGAACTTATTTACTATTCTACACATACGATAATTAATGGTAAGTGCATACGTTCTAGTATCTGTAGACGTTGAAAGTGACCGCAAAAAGAGTGTAGGCGTTCTACAGGAGTCTTATCGGATATTGGACAAGCCACCGGACAAAAGATGTCAAGTTCTAGGGGAGACAGGAAAGGGTATTAGAAGTATAGTGGAGCTGTAGAAATTCTGGAACCGACTACGTGTGCTTTTTTGTGTCTACTTTGATATTCTAAAGACCTGTCTTAGGATTGACACGCACATATTTTTATCTTCCGCTGGACTAGCTCTCTTCCCGAGTGAGAAGAAGTACATTGTAATTTGGTTGTTTCCCTGATATGTTGAAAAAATTCAGGTTTTGTTATCCAGGATTCCTGGCACGATGAGTCACAGGAATTTACTTGTAAAAACAGACTCAATGATGGTATCGTGCTCTTTAAATCATGCACATACAATGAACATTACATCTATGCACATCATTACTCTAGCTAAGAGAAGTAGGTCAATTCATACCTATCCATGAAACTTCATAAGTATTCTTCTGAATGAATCATCATATTGGGTAATATGTGTAAATGAAGAAAAATGCGTTTGAAAGAGTTGTCTTGGTATAAATACGGTTGGATATGAAAGCAATGGATGTTATCAAGAAGTATGCCACAGAGCGGTAACACCAAGGGAGAGCTGAGAGAATGAACGGAACGGGAAAACACACGCTGAGCCTTTAGGTCTTTATGCGTGTGTAGGGCGATGAAGGAATTGAATAGGGGCGCACCGTGTATTTACTTCCACTAATTTCTTTTCCTCCAGGATCACACGAGGCGGTCGCTTTCATTTATACTTTCTCTTATATGTGCTCTTGTGCATTATTTTCCTTCCTGCATAAGACTGATTATTTCAGCTTTGTTATTTAAAGTTTTTACAAGGCTACTAGGTCTTCTTATGTGGATGGGGCTTTAGTTGCTTTTGATAGTCGAAGGGTCGAAGCTACTTTATAAGAACGGAATATCTTATTGTGCACTAGTTTTCCCCTGAAAATCTTTACTAATCCTTTAAAAAACGACGGGGTTTGTAAGATGAAAGCATAATGAGTATTTATAGGAGAAACCTTCTAAAAACATTATTCTCATTGTTTTCAATGGAACTAGACAGAATGTATATGAAGAAGATTGCTTGCTTGGAATTACTTTAGCAGTGCTTGCAGTAGGACATACAAGGAACATAAGGAATAGTCTACAGTGTTGTGACTAGAATAGAGAACAGAGAAATACAATTTACAGGCAGGCAAGCTCATGCATGTTTTTTTTCGCTTGGTTGAAGGTTGACGCGTCCTTTGGATTTGAGCTGCATTATTAATGGGAATAGGTATATACATTTCCGTTTGCAGTTTGTATTGTTAGCTCTTGTAGTCCTCACTATACAACTTAATTTTTCCCTTGTCCGGACTTTTCTCCTCTCTGACCGTCATGTTTTAGTTTCTCGCACTTTCTCTCTTTATGTCTCTATCTCTTTGTAGCGTTCTAAATATATCTCACTTTCTATGTTCCAAAGGAAACGTTGTGAGTAATTTCTTTGATTTTATCATGGGGCTGGTGATATGAAGTAATAATAAGATGTTTATCCAACGTGCTTCCTTTCCAATTAAATATGTCATAGTTTTAGTGAGTACTTGCATTACTGATATATTGTTCAACCCTCTTCTGACGGAATACTCGTTTGAGTTGGAATTGACTAATAGACCCACCTGGATATCCTGACAGCACTGACAAATACAACTCAAGTGTGTTTTTGGTGGAGCATATGGGCAAAGCTACAGCGAATTGCGAATGTACGGTTTATTACAATCGGGTAATGGCACTGTTGCGTTGTAGACAGCCCTTGATCATGTATGGAGACAACCTGACTCTTTGCGATGTGTGAAAGCACGTTCTTATCGAGTTGGAGGACGGCGTTGATATAAATTTGTTTACGTATGTACATGTAAATCTCACATGCTTTCAGACTTTTCTTTCAAGTGTACACTTTATATCCGCAAATATCGTCAGGACTCTTGCATTTAAGTGTGTTGACAAGTTTGTGGACCAGTATTTCCACTTGACGTAGCTTTGTGTATATCTACGTAGACGAGTAATTAACAGGAGAAAGTACTTTCACGTGCTACACTAAGCCACCAACACTTGGGATTTTACTCGTTTATTTTCCCAACTTAACAACCTAAAGGTGGAGGTAACTTTCCGAGTTTCATGACCCGTATGTCTCTGTCGTTTTGCCACTTTCCTATGCTTTTTAACAATTCCCAGCCCTTTTTGTGGAATTAGAGCGTTCGGATGTAAACATTAAATTTGCTAGGACAGCCTTCTACTGAATTAGCAAATTTTCTCACACATTTTCCGTACTGTCCTGATTCTCTTGACACTTGGAAAAGTGTTTACCCCGTTTTGAGATAAAGATACATTCTATCGTTATTTCTAGAATCCATTACAAATGTAATTACTAATTGGATGCTGGGAATGGCCCCACATTATATCCCAACTCTGTTGGTGTGAACCATTCACTCCTTGTTGCTGCTTCATCGTATGGGCATTATGCTCTTTACGTATAACGATTTTGCGACCTGTTGGAAGTCCTTTTTACGTACAATAAATCCTGACTAATACATCAGTTGTTCTATTTGCACAACCCAATGGCAAACTTATTTATGAGTGTAGACACCTATTCTACAGAAAAATATATGCCGAATGTTACATACGTACAAGTGTTGAGACTCATAAGTTGGCACTTTGCAAGAAGAAATGATCTTTTTAAGGGAAATGTGTTTTTTTTCATTTTATTATGGTGTTATGTATGCATCATTGAAGAGTAATAGTCCCCAAAGGTAATCAGTTGTGAGGAAAGGTAGTAGTGCGTAGAAAATCCTCAGCTTTTAAATGTCCATACCGAACCCATAAATTTTCTTTGGTTCTTAAACCTTTACCATATACTTCTGGGATTTGGGTCGCGCTTAAGGATTTTAAATAGTGTCGTACCCACACCAGTGATAGAGCACACAATACCCTGCATGGCATCTCTACAAGATTGTGATGTCTACTGCTGGATTACTTTCCACATAATAAATATTCATGAAGGACAAAAACACAGGGTTTTCCTTTAAAGGATTATGTTTTTGCTTGAACGATTCTTTCATTGTAATAATAGAGCTTACAAGATGGTGATAATCTTAAGAATTTTAGAATGAAATTTCAAGAAATCAAACTAAAGGGTTTTCAACTTCTTTATCTAGACATTACAATGGGTGTTTCACCCTTGAAAATGGACGATTTCGTTTAAATGCCATTAAGAAGTTAAGGTTCGGTCTAAGTGGAGGACAAACTTCTCTTGTATGATCCTTCATCCACTAAAGTTTCTCCACAGTTTGGGGGATTAAAACGTCATGTGCAGACATGGTTTTCCAGGAAGTGCATCATAGGAAGCACAATAATAGAAGATTATATACAAGTATTGATAATTAATTCTTGTTTGATCTACAATTCATACCAGCAGGTCGTTACCTACGAGAGTCAATAGCAAGGACAGAATTGATTAAGTCGGGGGTACAGAGTCGTTGCAACAAATGATTTCATCATCATCATCAGTACTGTGGCTAAATTTAGGAAGCGAAGGAACTAATTTTACATGAAATAACTTCCCAGCTTTCTATATCATGCAGGTTCCCGGTTGTGTAAGCTATAAAATATCAAAATGAACACAGAAAATACGAATGGTATATGCCTACATACAATATTTTCACCCTATTTGTCAATCTTACTGCTTCTCTACATAATTTTTTGGATTAAAACATGTTTAGGATATTAGAGCTCGATGTATTGATGAACTTAATATGGACTATGAATGATCCACTACTAAACAGATACAGAAACTAACGTCTGGATAAAACAACGTCATTTATAGACATTTATTAGGACTGAAACTTGCTGCTTGTGTACATTTAATTATACGTATAGTTGGGTTGTTAGTTGCGATGGAACTAAAGAGATGCCAATGCATATATGGATCTTGTCCACACTTTCAAGCAAAAATATTAAGTCTCATACATAGTATATCTCAATATACTATAGGTATATTGTTTAGGTATAATTACTTTTACTACTGATGGTAATATAATCGTTAACCTTTTTATAGTCAATCCTACTATACTTATTATTTCTTTAGCGCTTTCATTATATGTATAAGAAACGGTTACCGACTAAATGAGTAACCGCGCGAGTCTGTCTTCATTAGGTAGAAGAATTATTTGCACTTTAGGATTTTTCGCGAATATTTCCACGATCGATGGATTTACTTAACTGTGAAACCTCGTTCGCTGCTGCTTCAGATTACATACATATCTCTGCGTGCGAATAAGGTTTAGAACTCGATAATGAGATTGTTTAGGTCTTCCGTAAGTTCTTTACTTCAACAAAGTTGATACGGGTGATTGGAATGATGATTTTAATTTGATACCTTCGCAATATTATACCGCACCGAGGAATTAGTCTATATACGTAGTAATATGGGCTCAAATATGTTGTACAGATTGTGTATCTATTGTGTGCAAAGGAATTGATGAAAAATTGTAGACGGAGAAGTAAATCTTGTCACTGGTAATTGAGTCGATCCACTCCAGCCTTTATTGCATTATCCTTTTGTGGACAAACTTGTAGTTTAGCTGGGTTAAATCTGTTGAAAAGTCTTGTCTGGCGTGGAACCATTTATTAAATTTCCTACATCAAAGACCTCATTAGGGCTGCTGTAAAAGAATTCGAAAAGGAAAAATTTGCTGAACATCAGTCGATCTAAACCTGTGTAGTTAGTACTTCAATGGCACTCCGTCCCAGCCATTAAAAGACTTTTAGCTACTACGCCGAATGTTGTCTAAACGTGTTTGAAATGATGCCCGGAGTATTTTTGACTGGAGAGCGTTCAACTCTGAACTAGTAGTATACTTGCCCACGTGGAAACTTTTGAGAGCTTCGTCTTCCGTTCTATATATGGATATTTATTTCGCCATAAGATCTACACAGTGATTGACCTCTAAGATGAAAATACAATAAATTGGTCATGGCATGATGGAGGTAGTTGTTAAAACTTCAGTATATATGTTAAGGATACAAGTTTTATGGTTGTCTGATGGCATTTTCCCAACAATCTAAACAAAATTTTGAGCCGTTCGTTCACAGGCTGGTGTCCAGTTCAGGATTGTATTATGAGTTTATCGAACTTTCACACTAGATCCCCATGACTACTAAAAGGTAGACTTGCCAAGATAATTTTGTGGTCGCAGATTTTGTTGGTAATGTATCATAGTTGAGATCTTCTTCAAGTGCCCCATCGGTTTAGAGTTTATTTGAGTCTCTCATTTTGTGTGCGTATATTTATTTTGAGGTACCTCGGTTTAGATTGTGTGATATATCTAGGTTTAGTTTACTTCAAGCTTCAATGTTCAGATTTCCTTTACATTTATTTTGGGTAGTAAATCGGCGTTGTCGTCGCTTGCAAAGAGAGAAAATGCGGAGTTTAAATCTATACCAATTCTCTATGGAATGTTCGTGCTATCAAATGAATTATAATGCTAAAGTTGGCAAACACAATGTAATGCTTTAAAATTCAGTAGGCCAGAGTAGACTGGGGAAGGAGTTATTGGTCTGTCAGTTGATGTTGATATACGTATTTATATTCGTTTTTAATCCTGTCCCGCAGGTTTTCCAGCGTCCGAACGAGATGGGCTACGGTGAGTACAACGATGCGGTTTACATGGAGAGCCAAGCCTTCCTCATGCATGAAATCATGACCGATGGTATGGCCTTCTGCTCCGTCATGTAAGGCCAAGAAGCAGACGCTATTCAGTCCTTTCTCTCTTAACTGCTGTTAAAGGGAAGGTCTGACTCAAGAAATTTTCTCCCACACTATAATCTCTGGATACAAAAGACGGAGTCATTATGAGGACAAAAACCTAAAAATGAATGCCGACATTATCAAGAAATATCCAAGGCTATAGAATATCTTAAGCTTATAAATACAACTTTTTCTTTTTATAATTATAAGAACTTCTTCGTAATTTATCCATACATGCATACATATGTTTTGGATGCAGTCATGCTATGCGCAGTGGTTTACTTAAAGAGTCTTAAGAATTTTTATGGAACAATTTCTTTCGTTTCTGGTTCCTTTAATCCTCAACTCTCAAGTATATCGTATCTTTATGTTATTGGTTTGGCGCTGAGGCTACATTACTTTACACATTACTGGTTTTGTAGGATGAAGCTCCAGCACAATTTCTGTTTTTCTTTGACAAGTTTTGAATTTTATTGGTGCTATAAGAGATGAATTTTATAGTTATAGTTTTATGATTTTTATGTCATTTATATTATAATTTCCCCGAGTATTTCATGTTTCTGTGAAATTGATCCGACTTTGCGATATTGTTCTTCATTACAAAATTAAACTGTAATTGGACGAACTGGAATGGATTCTTTTACGGCGAATTCTTTTACTTCTATACTTTTATTCCAAGCTTAATACATTTGTACTCATAAAGCTACCGAAATTTCAAAGAATTTTTCATATCTTTTTACTTTGGATCATCCATCCGATATTTCTTTTGATGCTTTCCAATAACTGATTCTCAGCGTTTGGAAAAATGTTTTAAATTGAAATTTGCTGAAAGCAAAAATTCCAAGAGACGATATTATTGTGAAAGTAAAATCTGTAGTAGTGAAAATGGCGAATCAAAAATCTAGAGCTCTTTAATATTTAGTAAGTGATCTGAGTGTAGTATTGGTTTCTTGGACAAAAAACAATAAAGAGCTAAAGGGAATAGAGCTGGAAAGTATACAGATATCTAAAATTTATGTGTTATTTGTAGTATACAATATGTATATATAGTGCGCGTAAAGGAAGAAGTTAAATGTCTAAAACCTATAGGTATGTATATTATTGTTGGTGTTGTAAAACGTGTTGTAATTTGACCAAAGTATTTACAAATACGGATATACTTTCCCCGCAGTTCCGAATCTACAGAAGTATTTATCAGCAGTATTAGGTATGATCAAACAGCATTCACATATAAATGAAGGTATTGGGGTATGGTGATGCACCCTTACAAATTCGTATTTAGATTGAAAAACATTTGAATCGTGTTTACACAATGAGGTAAATGTAATTATGTGTAACTGCTCTTGTATCAATACTTCTTAATATCAATTCTTGCGCTGCTTATTACTACTTTATCTTTTCGAAACCATGTGTAAGAATTTGTACAACATGTTACTATAATTCTTACATACTTGTGTACAATTCCAGGTACGAATTTCGAAAAAAAACAAATGAATCTCTAAATGTGTTTAAGATGACAGGAGTAACTATATATTGATGTTCATATAAATACACATTATATACATACTTGTAGTTATTACATTTACTAACGCAGACCAAAAAGGTTTCGTGAAACAAAAATCTCTATTGTATGGAATTATATGTGACCTACATAGCTTATCTCTACATGCAAAAAAGTGTAGTATATTTTACACCGAATTGAATATATTCAGAAACATGCTGGAAATTAACCTTATTCTTCAGAGATTATTTATATCAACAGAAGTTATTTAAAGATTATAACCTTATTACCTGTATTAAAATTATATTCACAAACCTAGTAACAACACAACTGAAAATGTGTTTTCTAGTCGGAGGATTCATAAAGCGGGTCTTTGTGAGTCCGTAATCATCCTCGAAAAATCCAAATACCTGTGGAATTACTGATAAATAATTGGGAATTTATGTAGTCTAACAAGATAAAAGATATACCTACCTTTAATAGTTTTAAACCTGTGTAAACAATTGGATCGAATTCAGAGCTACACAACCACAATCACTGTATTAATGACCTGTTACTCTGAGGTCATAAAGGCAATTTCAGTTCTAATTATTACGGGTCACTCCTGGTGACCCAAAACTGGTCTGAGCTGTAATGGTGATAATGAGGTTATAAGTTCTCTAGACTGAATTGGGTCCTAAATCTCATCCAAATGGTGCGTAAGTTTTTGTGTATATTAAGGTAAACAAGGTTAAACGGAGTTCAAATGCTGAAGACGTGTACCTTAATTTAATGAAATTGAATTTTGTCATTCCATTGGAACCAGTATGAAACATTACTTGAAAATTGCATTTAAATAATTTGCATGTGTAAATACGATGCAAGTATGTACCTATACTTACTTAAAACAGTAAACAGGTGATTGCGACATTGCGTTATTCAAACAAAGGTGTTGGAAACATTAGCTTGAAAATCGTTCTTCTTTGAAGAGATGGTATTAATCGACTTAAAATGTTGTTTAGAAAGGGAAGCAAGTAAATAAAAACAAATCTGTCGAACTTGATTGAGTCAATATATATTTATATAAGTGGACATAAATAGAGTTAAGGCAAGGCGTAATATATGCTACCATCAATTAATACAGATCGCACGGAGAAGTGACATGTAATATATCATGTTTCGAAGTATCGCTTCAATTTAATATTCAAAGAGGCAGCACATTATATAAAACATTAGTCATGTCATGATTAACTTGAAAGATCTCAGACAACATGAAACATATACAATGGTAAAAGAAGCTATACTCTATATTGATTTCAAACACTTTATGAAATTACATACAACTACAACTGTTGTAAGGTACATTATTACATAGTACATAAAAACGAATATTTCTGTAACAATGTCCATATTGTCTATGTGTAACTTATAAATATTATGATAAATGTAACCTAATTCTACTCCCTTAGGTAACTTAAGTGTCGATGTACTTATATACAAACAAAAATTAATGTATGTTAAATAAAATTCGCAAAGAAAACTAGTTTCTGGATGATTTTATTCTCAGTACATTGCATACTCAAATCACGTTCGTACCCTATGCGTCCATAAAAAATATGAAATGCTTAATCATTAATCATACTTTAATAGTGAATCATATGAAAAAGTTTTTTAAAAGTTACAAATAGCTTCCTGTCAACCTTCTTATGCTTTCTTCCAAGCATGCTGCTATAGTTTCGTACTCATTGCGTAAATAAAGATTTTTACATATTGCTTATGTCAGGCTCCATTGCGATCACAAAGGGGCTACAGAGTTCTTGATTATTTATTAGACTAATAATAAAATAATATAGCAACATTTTCGAGCAGATGTTTACTTACTGTTATGTTATAAGTACTTTATTTGCGTCTAGTCTGACGTCTTCCTGGCTCTTTTTCGTTTTGTTTAATCCTCAGATATTAGTTTTGCAAAAGAAAAATAACATGCCACTAGTAATGTCTAACTATTAATTACATAATTAGTATAAGTATATAAAAACGTGCAATTTACCATATTTCGAACATCTAAAATTTCATATTTTAATAATAAAATTAACCACTATTTTATCCTACAATGCATATACTTCGGGAAAATGTATTCAGTTGATTGTAGTGGCCCCAGTCTTGGCAACCATACTTTATAGCAACAGCTAAACCTATGAATAATGCACAGAAACAATTGCATCATACCCTTTTAACCCTCGTAATTTATTACGAGTTTCTGAAAACAACCACAGAAACACAGAGGTTTCATCCGTATCGGTCTTGATAATTCAATAAAAATTCAATTTCCCAGAAGCTGAATGTTTCCTTGAAACAAGGTAAATGTTATGTAGACAATTTCTAGTAAGTGTGCAATATTTAGATACATACATGCGTTTCTAGCAATGAATCGCACAAATACTCAGCGTTTTACTAGGAAATTTGGAGAATTTCTTCTCTATGCCAGCTTGTCAGACTTTTGAGGGTTGTAGAGAAACAGAATTTTTGTGCAACACATAAGCATGTATATACATAGCTGGAGCTGTGAGTTTGATGGACTGTTGAGTATGTACTACGCGCTGTAGATTTGAAACACTATTCCCTCATGGTTCATGGATGGACATAAATCAGGTAGATGTTTTCTGAGAAATTTTATCTATTATTTTGCTAGTTTCATATGTTTAACAAGCGAGAGTCAGGGTGTTGTTCGTTGGAAAGTCTTTTTGGAGTTACACATTGTAACTATACGTAATACAAAGTATTACGTTGCGGCAGGCTTATATTAAACCCTGTGCAACGTACAATGTTAGATATACAAGTCACATCTATATATCTCATGTAGTTATAGGTTTGTGTCTCAGGTATTCCATTGTTTAATTTGAATTGAATCGAGTCTATACAGTTAGATAACAATGATAGCGTGTGCTTTCACGGTATGTTGGATGTCAGAAGAGAAAGGTTGCATCCACTGACCGTGCATTCAGCCATCACGCCTTTCATTAAATGCACCCAAACGGTGTGTAATGAACTTGATATGTTCTCCCGGTCGACAATGTAGCTAGTCAGAGGATTTGCTTGGTAGACTCAAGTTGAAAAGAAATAGAGAATCCTTGAGTTCCATAACTTCAGAGCCATCAACAAATAGATTCACTTTGGTGGATACACTAACTCACTGAACTCACACAGGACAGCACTGTCGACTTTCTGAAGTCAATTTCATATTACTTTCTTATATAAATACATTCTAGCACAGTTGATATTAGAAATAGCTATTGAAAGGAGCTGTCACCTGCAGCTGGATGTGTGCCAAAAAAGATGATCAATGTTACTTTTGGCGAATTAGGTTCAACTCTTAAGAGCATTTCTTCATATGTACATAATGCTACCTTTGTAGTATTTCTACTACAGCTCAGACGGTGATGGTTGGTTTTATTGAGAAAATATTCAGGAAATAAAGCTCTGGATAAACGCATAATAACTTTCTTACTCCCATCCATTTGTCAAGCCTTCTCATGTTCTAATCAAATTACCAATTTAAGGATGTATGAAGCGTGATTTTAAGAGATTCCCTGCATGGAAATGAAGTCAGCATTTTAATATTGATCCAGTGTAATCCCTCACACAACATTCATAACTATACCTTGGAGATTATTATGCTCACTGCCTTTTATTGTCATTAAAGGTAATATCTAATAACATAACTAAATATCTTAGTTATGTAGCACATATATGAACCAGGCTTGAACAGCACTATATACGAAGGGCTTGGTTTGTAGCAGGTAAGACGTTACAAAATTGGAAATATTAACTCTGCCTGTGTATTTTTCTACCCTCATATGTGTTCCGGTTAGTTACTAGGTAGTTACTCCATCAACTCATTCAACCATAATACGGCCCATTACTTCCTGGAAAGCTGACGGTTGCGGATATAAAGTGCCATTTATAATTGAAAAGGCAATGATACATGAGCCCACGAAGTAATACATCTTCTTTCTCTAGCAGATTTTGGGACTCCTCTAATGAAATCATAATGAGGATGAGCTCATCCGAGGTTTTGTAGCCTGCAATTAAAACCTTTGTTCTCCTCATACAGTTTCCATTTCGAATACATTCCAAGATATGTAAGGACTGAATGCATGGTAACAGTTAGAAGCTGCAAGTTCTTTATTGTAATGGAAGAGGAAAATATCCTGATAACGAATACTATTCCTTTAGAATGATTCCTTGTGTTCCTAGTAGAACTAATATTCGAAATGTATAGGATATTCACTCGTATTAAATAATTTATGATTGTTCGGGATACGGGAGATGAAGAAAGGAGTGTGGTTTGATGAAGTAGGGATGAAATTCAAAAATTAATTATGAAATTACCCTAATCAAATATTGAATGACTGTTTCTGGGTTACCGAATGAAGATACAGTGCTTTGAGGACCTATAATGTTGAGACTGATACTTGTTTATACGATGATAGTATATCTACAAATACGGTTACCACGAGCCAGAAAAGGGTTTGAAGCCAAAAGGAGAAAATGCCTCCAACTAAGGAATTGACTGACGAAATTTATCCAGCGGAACTATTTAATTCTGAGTAAACATTCACTCTCAACATTGCTCACAAGATAGCTCAAAGCTTATTTTAATATTTGAACTAAAATGCTGTGATGGAAATGGTGCAGTGTCAGGATAGGAAAGGCAAGCAATCGCCAACGGGAACACATGGTACTTCAACGATTCATTGGATTATGAGGTACAGCATAGAACCTTTTGGCTTTATTTTTTCCATCATCCCCATCATGATTTATTTCCTTGCGAATCTTTCTCCACCAAATGCAATGCACATCCAATTGGCAAATATTGACTATTGCTTCCTAATGCTTCCTAATGTTTGCTAGAATACAGACACATATATGGGTAGTACATACACGCATGTACATATATATTCAATTATTCAATATGCTATAGTATGTATATACCTGCATAAGAAATATATATGAAAGAACTGTTAAAGTTGTAAGACAATATTTACTCCCAAGACTTCGATTTATTCAGGTATAATTTGGCCCATTCTACACTTCTTCAATCATTCCACCTCAGAATGACAACAGAGACAATTATGTATGAATTTACAAAAAATATTATTCTATTTTATTTTTTCTTAAATATTTTTTAATTCTACAATAATATTTTTGCTTTTAATTAGGCATTGCACGCATTTAGAGCAAGTTACTAATAAAAGGTTCAGTCTATGTATAGGGACATGTTTTCATTCTCCAAACTAATTTCAGCTTTTCAACTGTGTATAAGCATTTACTACCAAATAATTACTCATTATACCTGTACTGTGCATATTATAGCACATTCTAAAACAAACACACCCACCCACTCGTTCGTTTTGACAGATATTATTGATCCACTTCTGTGAACGAAAGTCGCAAAACTCTAGAAGAAAATTAAATCACCAAATCTCTTTGATTAATGATGGAATAGACTAAAGAGAAAAAACTTGAGTTGCCCACGGTAGGAATGGCTAGGGCTAGAGAAAGACGGAATGTAAAGAAAAATTCCACAACTTCAAAAGCAGTCAAACTAATCAAGTAAATGAAAATCTCTTGTTTTCTCCTCTGAAAAAAGGAGCTGCGAAGGAAATGTAAATGAAAGGCCTTCAATTCAAATAACTAAAAAAGCCGTTCCTCCAGCCAGCTTTACAGTGCGAACCTTGGATGTAAGAAAAGCGAGAAAGAGAGGAAGCAGCAGATTAGTAATTAAATGCATTATATAGTGAGGATTGCCACAGGCTTCCACTCATCTCGAGGTAATGGTC
Organism: Lipothrix lubbocki; assembly: GCA_034696945.1. Taxonomy (NCBI): domain Eukaryota; kingdom Metazoa; phylum Arthropoda; class Collembola; order Symphypleona; family Sminthuridae; genus Lipothrix; species Lipothrix lubbocki. The sequence goes on from JAQGAK010000345.1 coordinate 86,325, forward strand.
TTCAACCTAAAACTTTAAAACTTCTACCAATTTTTTATATTCAAAACGTCTACTTTGAGAACTACATTACATACAGACGTACATTTTGTACTGATATTTAAAATTGCAGACAAGCACATAATTACCATGTTAGCCTATTTATTACCTGAGCTGAAATACTAAACAGAACTTTAATCTTTTACACTTGTGTAGGAAACATTACATTGTAACTTGTAACTAATTGTAAGTGATGTAATAATTGTTAAGGAGACTAGAAACTTTAGGAAATGATTTCTGGTATGCAAAATCTCAACTGCAATATCGCAAATGGAATGAAATTCCTCGACGAAAATCCTATTGATTACAAAACAACAGTGTAAGTACATACTTCAAGTTTATTGAACTTGCATATGTAGTTTGAATGGTTTGAAAGGCAATGATATGTTCTGATGGGTTTGTTTCCAGCAATGTCTACAACTTTTGGTTTCTCTCATCAAACTACATCGCTACACACGGGAAGATTTGAATTTGTGTTCGGAAGTAAAAGAAATATCCCGCTGTCTCCTAAAACGGCGAGTACGGATTGTAAAATACGATGAGGTTACATTCTATTTGCTTACGATAATACATATCTATACATACATGCTTAGGATGAAAAGTTTCTACATGCAGCAACAACCCCCGGGGTTCCAACATATCAACATTTTATTACAAGGTTTCCAGGAAAATGTAATCACTATAAGATGCAGAATGAACCCACTGAACTTTTGCATACAGAATTTTATTATTTGAAGGTTGAAATTATTTTTCAGAAAAAATTGAACACTGAAAAAAGGTTTTGGTGTTATGCAAGGCTCCAAAGCATCCTAGCTGACTTGGAGCCTTACGTATTATGCGAAAATTCATTTTTAACCAACATCAGACAACGCTAGTACTGCGATAGCTTTAGCAGTATGTATGTATAGTTAATAAGCACGCTCTATTATTGAGCACATGTACCCTGATAAACTTACATCAGCACGTACATATCACATTGTGCTATGTACATTTGATCAAATTACAGATAGAATAAGACAAATTTTCCTAAGAGTTGATATTTGAGAAAAGAATGCTATTTGTGCAAGTGCTCGAGTCGTCTATACTCAAATATTAATTTTCACGTTTGTGCTAGTCGTGAAAAAGGTAAAACGCATCAAATTCATCCTCAGAGGCAGGCAGCCTGAACTACTAAACAAAGTGACCTTCAATAATCCTGAATTTTAAGACTGTCAATGTGTACTTGACCCTTTGCCATACAGATAAAAAGCAGTTGGACTTGGACGCACAGTCAACCAGCCTATTTAACAGTGTGAGGATTCTAGATTATACACGGCCATATGCATGTGCGTTTGGCATTATGTGACTAGAGAAAACTAAGCAGACCACAGAAGAAAGACCACTCTTTCAGAATTAAATTATTTCGTACACTCAGACTATTGAGTAGAGAAGTGAAGTTCTCTCTCTCTCTCTATTCTTGTGATACCCTTTATTATACTCACTTCACATCAGACAAAAGCAATCGCATTTTCTAGACAATGAAAAGAACACAAAGAATTCTCGCACTTCCTTGCGCTGAGATAAAGATTTGTGCTTACTTTCAAGGTTCGCTTACTCACAAGGGAATGCATAATGTACTTGTCCCACTTCATCTTCTGTACTTGAAAGTGTACAATCTTCCTTTGGGAATGCCTTGAAAGAAATTCTAATCTTTAATTTACCATATTTCAACACTAACCCCATGCAGACATATTTCTGAAGTTAGTGGTAGCCCATTATTGGTCAAAAATGAGGATTTTGGTCAATTCAGTAAATAATATGCTATTTTAAGTTCTATATATTGCATTGAAAACTTTGATAATAGTGACAAATGACCCTACTATAATAGCATGTTAAAATTGAGTTAAAATAATAGGATTTCATTGCATAAAACAGTAACATTTAATATATTAGCTTACAACAGTTCTTGCAATTTAATTTGAATTTGTACCAATAAATATTACAACCAATACATAAACTATCAAATTGTTTATAATTTTAGTTACTTATGTATTATGTATGTTAGATTAGGTCGATCGTAAAAGAATGTATAAAATATAGCAAAACAATAAAAAAAACGTTACATATGAATATACAAGGTGGAAAATAACAGAAGCACAAAATCTAGCAGGATAATTTGGCTAGTCAAGACATAAAGATGTACCAATGATGACAAGTTTGACATTACACACCTTTATGAGGATTTAGCCAAAATTCTATTAAAATTCAAGGGCCTCCATCCTTCCCGTCGTTGAGATTCAACTCCGTAACCTGAATCGTGAGAACTCAATGAAAAATGTTCACAAGGTAGAAATTCTCATTTGCAAATCCCAGCAACTTTCCCCTCGAGTTCTCTTCCTTTTCCTTCCAACGTGTATATCTGTACTTATATGTCTCGTTTGCAAAGCGGACTCACTACTATACCGCCATTATCGTGCGTAACATAATCCATGGTAATGATTCTATGCATGCCTTGAACAATGAGGGGAGAATTTCATTCTCACATGTTTACCATTCCAGGTGGTTTTTATCTCTGGCGTTGCAATCTCTGTCAAAAATACTCGTATTCAGAAAGTACATGTACTTACAATTCTAGACTATACAGGAAATCATATGAAAGTATTTTTTATAATAGACGATTACGCATATCCGAGAAAATATAAAATATAGATATATATTAGCGTGTATGGAATGTATTAAAATCCGAAGGAGAAGGCAGCTTATGAGCGTATAAAATTGAAGACCTCCAAGATCGATTAACCACGTCGTAAAATCTTTGACTTCCAAACTAGAATCTACCCATAATATAAGAGGTACCAATACTGTACTGGGATATGAGAAATACCCGGAATAATGACGATAAGCTGTATGTACATGGATATCCTTAGATGAGTACATCAATTTCCTTCACCGAAGCTTCAGAATCAGAAACAGGTCAATTTTCACGGAGAAAAGGTACAAAATGTATACTGGGAATGAATGCAAAAGGGAGCAGAGAACTAATTTAATATTCGACTACTATAACATTTAAATCTCATCTACGATTATGCCATACTATAGGAAATTCAATCATTTTCTACTGGGGTATTCTTCAAGATCCACCGTACAGTGTATGAGTTGGGTATAAGTATGTGTAAAATAAATACTTTCATCTCTTCAGCATTACATTAGTAATTTACTAAAAGGGATAATAGATTCAAGCACGTGATAATTGTAAATATTATTACCACACCAAAGCCAATACGAAAATAAGTATAAGTATATAGTCTTTAGTTGGAGGATATAGCTTCTATGTACATATAATGCAAGATCACAAACCGGATAATTACTTAATTCCCCAAGGGTTCATAACAGTTTAATTTCAACTTGTGAGTCGCAAAAGCATATTAAATTTGTAAAATTGGTTGATGGTGTGTGGCCCAGTTCTTCGACATAATATTACTCTTGCAGAAGAGTGGTATTGGAAATGCTAACTCCACAATTCAATTACACAAACAGTTGGTAAGTGATTATTAAATTATTACTTGTACCCGTACCCCGTATACTATAGAAACTCACAACTACGAGAGGTGCTTTCATATGCGTTTTGTTATAAAATCTAAATCTAAACATACTACAAATCTGCTCATTCTTGTGCTTTTACTAGCACGGCAGTTTCTGTTTTGGTGAATACTTGTCAACTAAGAACTGCATCTCAGTAACAAATTACGATTATGCATCCTCTCATAAAATCATACGGATATTACATACTCATTGTGCAAGCTTTTACTGATTATTCCGAAGTATACTATTAAAACTAACTACATGCATACAAGTAAGCATGCATATTCATTAACAAAGCCTAATTTAATTTAAACTTAATATTTTATAATTTCACTCATGTGCTTCAAGAAGACTACTAGGTATATGCATTTCATAAACTATGCTTAGTTCTAACAAAAACAAATTATTTACAAATGAATAATGAAACAAAACACCATAAGTATAGCTTGAATCAGTCTACAGCACTACAACCAGTGAGGTTATACATTAAAAGAATACAGCAGAGTATAATATAATATAGTAATATCTGTATACCGCCACTATAGACTATTAATTTGACTGCGAATCTCGAAAACTATAAACACATGTAAAAATAATGTTTTTCTAATCTAACTACAGGCGAATATATCTTCACCAATGTTCAGTTCTATACATTGCATATGGTTATATGGTAATGTTACTCTAACAGTCATTTCGTCATTTGCATGATACAAACCAATAAAATCCTAAATTATTATAAAATTGGGCATTGTTACACCTCACAATGCTTCGTTTTCCTTGTATGCAGAAACAGTCAGCTGATATGTCCTAAATATACTTAAAGCATTAAAAGACGACGTTGTTTTTCAAGTGAGGGAATAAAAATCACGAATCCTGCTACAATCGAGGGATATTAATTGCACAATCCATTTCAGTACGGAAATCAATTTACGCTATGTATATGTTAGTCACTTCCGAGCAGGAACAATGTGAGCGTTGTAACACACGAGAAGAGCAAGAAGTAATTATGTACACATAAGTATATATGCAAGATACAAAAAACAGATGGTGAAATGTTAAACATGGAAAGTATTATTGCAATGAATATATTAGGCATTCATATATACTTTATGTGAGTATAAGATTTAAGGCCTAGAACCCTATACGTACAGTGAGCCTGTATGGAGCCTAACATGTAGAAGCCTAATATGGGAATAACAC